>JAVXUO010001584.1:0-223378 GCA_033065855.1 Escallonia rubra
AATACATATCATAACGAGTCTAAGGAGCCCAAAACATCAGCCGAATACTCGTTCACCTACCATCCTTTCTTTGTAAGACCCAAATTGATCACTCAAAAGCTGAGCCGATCAAATTTAGTTTACGAGAGATAAACTTAGACCTTACACAAGACTTTGCACATATTGACAGCATACGCCGCGCAACGTAATGCCCATGGGAGGTTAAGCTGCTGAGCAAGCTCAACATATATCCCGTTTCCATAGAACCCGATTTGTCGGCCTTCGACCCCCCGGCCTCTACTTCCGAAAACTCGCGTGATTTATAGCATGATATAATGCATACATAATGTTAAACACATCAAGTATCATATAAAACATTTATATGCATTTCTTAGCTCGAAACGGTTTCAGTGAAAGCAAAGATACGCGAAAAAAAGATACTCGAAACAGTTTCAGTGAAAGCAAACATTTATATGCATCAGGCTCATACTTCCTCAACATAGATACGCGGTAAAAAAAAACATGTATACCAGCTAGCGATGGTTGCAATGCAACCAGATATGCTACTGCACCAATCCGTTCCAAAATCTCAAAGGGACCACTGTAGCGTGGTGCTAGTTTTCCTTTCTTTTCAAACCTGGTAACCCCTTTAGAAGGTGAAACACGTAGAAATACATGATCTCCTACAGCAAATTCCAAATATCTTCTTCTTTTATCCGCATAACTTTTCTGTCTACTCCTAACCGTTGACAAATGATCACGGATCACCTTGATTGTTTCTGTGGTTTCTTGCACCAATTCGGGTCCAAGTAACTGTCTTTCACCAACAAACTGGAGATCTGCACTTCAGGCCATATAGAGCTTCAAATGGTGCCATTTCGATGCTGGAGTGGTAGCTGTTACTGTAAGAAAACTCCACAATTGCCAAGTGATCATCCCAGCTACCGTTCAATTCCATAGTACGTGCTCGTAGCATATCCTCCAAGGTCTGAATTGTTCTTTCGCATGGACCATCTGTTTGTGGATGAAAAGATGCGCTAAAAGCAAGTTTATTCCATTGCATCTTGAAAAGCCTTCCAAAACCTCGAAGTAAAATGAGGATCTCGATCTGAAATAATGCTTACTGGAATCTAACAATCTCTTTTATACACATACGTGCCAACTTCTCTAAGGTGCAAGTCACATTTATAGCAAGAAAGTGAGCAGATTTAGTGAGTCTATCGACAATCGCCCAAATAGCATCATGTCCATTTCGAGTTCGAGGTAAACCTGATACAAGGACCATCATAATATGCACCCATTTCCACTCAGGCACGGATAACGGTTGAAGTAACGCAGCTGGTTTGCGATGTTCCAACTTAACTTGTTGACGATTTTTGCAACAAATTCAGCCACATATCTCTTCATGTTACTCCACCAATAACTAGACTTCAGATCCTTATACATTTTAGTACTTCCGGGGTGGATAGAATACTTGCACCGATGTGCTTCTTCCATTATCTCTCGTCTCAAACTAGCATCATTCGGAACACACATTCTCTTCCCAATTCTGAGCAAACAATCGCTGTGCAATGTAAAATCTGATTTGGAACTCAAATCTTTCAAAATAGCTTGTACATCTGGATCTCGTGCTTGTGCTTCTCTAATCCTTTCTATAAAAATAGGATGCACCCTAATATTAGACAAGACAATACATGTCTTAAGTAGTCGAGGCTGCCAAATGCATGCATCTTCTAACAATTTCCACTCTTTTATCATCAAGTGTGCAACCATAGCTTTTCTACTCAACGCATCGGCAACCACATTAGCTTTGCCCGGATGATATTGGATAGTGCAAAATTATTATCATTGAGAAGTTCCATCCATCTACGCTGCCTCATATTAAGCTCTTTCTGTGAAAATAAATACCTCAAGCTTTTATGCTCCGTATACACTTCAAATGCTGCCCCATACAAATAACGCCGCCATTTATGCAGGGCAAATACAATTGCTGCCAATTCCAAATCATGCGTAGGATAGTTTTTCTCGTAGGCTTTTAGCTTCCTCGAAGCGTGTGCAATTACCTTTCCCCGCTGCATTAGAACACAAACCAAACCCTCATGTGAAGCATCACTATAGATTATAAGATTATCGTTACCTTCCGACAGAGTTAGAATATGGGCTGAAATCAATCGTTGCTTCAATTCTTGGAAACTAGCCTCACACTTGGCATCCCAAACAAACTTCACTGATTCTTGAATGGACTGAGAAATTTTGAACAAATCTCCGGTAATAGCCTGCCAGTCCCAAAAAGCTACGAACTTCTTTCCCAGTAGCCGGTCTTTGCCAATTTACAACCGCTTCAATCTTTACTGGATCTACGGATATGCCTGCACTAGATACAATATGTCCCAAAAATGTAACTTGCTCAAGCCAAAATTCACATTTGCTGAACTTGGCGTACAATTTACTTTCACGTAAAACTTGCAACACTACCCGGAGATGGTATTCATGCTGTTCACGGTCCTTGGAGTCGACAAGAATATCATCAATAAAGACTGCAACAAAGGAATCCAAGTATGGCTTAAAAACACGATTCCTCATGTCCATGAAGGCTGCTGGAGCGTTAGTAACACCAAACGGCACAACAAGGAACTCATAATGACCATAACGTGTTCTTTAGTTGTTTTGGGTACATCTTCTATTCAGACTTCCAATTGATGATATCATGATCCCAAATCAAGCTTAGAAAATACCGTTGCACCCTCTGTAATTGATCAAACAAGTCATCAATGTGCGGAAGTGGATATTTGTTCCTCGCAGTCACATGATTCAATTGCCTATAATCAATGCACAATCTCAACGAACCGTCTTTCTTTTTAACGAAAAAAGGGGGCACCCCAAGGCGACACACTTGGTTGAATAAGGCCTTTATCTAGCTTGTACTTCTTGCAACTGAACCTTCAAATCTTTTAACTCTGTTGGAGCCATTTTATACGGAGCTTTAGAAACCGAACTTGTTCCTGGCAATACCTCAATAACAAATTCAAATTCTCAGTCAGGGGGTAGAGCTTTTATATGATCAGGGAACACATCACCGAACTCACGAACCACTGGAATGTCTTCAATTTTCTGCTTTTTCTTACCGTGATCAATTACATAACAAAGGTACCCTAGACAACCCTCTAGAAAGCAACTTACGAGCATGAATAGCAGAAATAATAGGTGCCGGAGAAAACCATTTATCCCCGACAAATTCCAGTATATCTTGTTTCGGCACATCAAAAGTAACACTCTTAGCATGACAATCAAGATTAGCATGATGTTGAGATATCCAGTCCATTCCAAGAATGACATCCAAATTCTGAAGGGGTAGAAGTATCAAATCAGCGTTAAGTCCCTTACGACACACTACTACTGAGCATGATCTATATATAACGTCACTAAGTAAGGAGTCCCCCGTAGGTATACTCACCACAAGTTCTTATGGTAAACTCTCAGATCTCTTGCCCAAACGATGCACAAAATATAGGGCTACATAAGAATGTGATGAACCTCGATCAATCAAAACTCGTGCCAAGTGCTAGAAAATAAAAAAGTGTTCCTCCAATCACTTCGGCCGAATTTCTTGCCTCCTTTTGTCCCAAAGCAAAAGCCCTTCCCTGAAGTCTTGGTTTCCCCGTTGGCCTGTACTCGTTCCCTGGTTGCCACGTTCCTGAATGGGTTTTGGCCTCGGATTAGGACAGTCATTCACATGCTGATCCAAGGATTCGTAGCCAAAACATTTCCCTTCCTTCCTCCAGCAAGAATCAGAATTATGCCCAACTTGCCACCATAAGAAAAAGTCAATTTGTACCCCAGTACTTGCTGAATTTGCTGAGTTGCAAGCTTGCCCTTAGGTTGCTGCATGCTTCCTTGATTATTATATGCCCCTGCTCTTTGCACTTTATTACCACCGGTGTCCAAATTCCTTCCACCTTGCCAATTCGAAATATTTGGTCTAGTTCCACTCAGTCGTGCCCTTTTCCTCTGTATGATGTCCCCGTCACTCTTCTCAATGAGCAAAGCTCTGTCCACCATTTCATAATGGTCATTAATATTGAGAGTTGAGACCTTTTTTGGATTTTAGGCTCCAAACAATCTTGAAACTTTCTAACCCTCCTATCTCCTCCCTCTACCAAGTACGAAGCATGCTAAGCCAATGATGTGAACTTGGCTGCATATTGTTGCACACTTAGATTGCCCTGCTCAAAATTCAGAAACTCAGCCTCCCTTTTCAGTTTAACACTTCGGGGAATGTAGTTTTTATTGAACTCGGTTTTGAACAATTCCCAAGTGCGAACTGTTTGAGCCGCTGTCCATTTGCTATCAATTATTTCCCACCAACAAGAAGCATCATTTTCAAGTCTAAAAGTTTGCAAGTAATAATTTCATCTCGTCTATCATTCAGCCCCATGATTTTTAAGATTTTCTCAAAGTTCATAATCTAATTTTCAGCTTTGTCTGGATCACCCTCTCCAACAAACTCTAGTGGATGCATATTCATGAAATTCTTTAGCATTTCATATTTTCCTTGCCCTACTAGATCCTGGTTAGATCCTCGGTGGCTGAAATTGTTATTTTGCTAATTCTCCATGCAAGAGACCATACGCCCCAATATCACATGCATATCCTTCAAAACGTTGTCGGCGTCTTTCCCCGGAGAACTTGTTTCTCTGCCAGCAATTCGTACCTATAAAGAGGCATGAAATTATAGAAAGCCGAAGTTCTAAGATCAAGCTTAAGACTTAACTCCGAAGATCATATCCTGGCTAACAAGCAAAACTTATGCTAGAGTACCATCCTAGTTGTCACGCCCCAAGAAGCGACAACACATACGCTAACACGCTAACCTTCTTCTGAAGATAATCAGAGTGCGCTAGCTTGCATTTGAAATTAAAAAAAAACACCCATAAAGTCCATAAGACATATATTACATTCATCCTAATGGTACAAATCCAAACTTATAGGCACATATACACACCACACTTCTCACTAACTCATAAACAAATGGTACATAACTACATAGCACACCTCACACCTATTTCCAAGTGGACAAGGACTTACTATCCCTGATTCTCGGGCACAAATGGGTACTCAAAATTATCCACGCCAACGCCCTCGCCTATCGTTTCTTGATTTTCTCCAGTATCTAATAGGTAGATATGGAAAAGGGGTTAGCAACAGCTAAGTAGAGCAAACATATGACCAACATAAACACTATCTTAATCATAACGAGCGTGCATAAGCCAAACAACACATGATTATCTTCAACTCATGCATGGCGTATGATAAAATGCAGCGAACGAGCAATAATTAACTCAAGCATAATACATATCATAACGAGTCTAAGGAGCCCAAAACATCAGCCGAATGCTCGTTCACCTACCATCCTTTCTTGGTAAGACCCTAAATTGATCACTCAAAAGCTGAGCCGATCAAATTTAGTTTACGAGAGATAAACTTAGACCTTACACAAGACTTCGCACATATTGACAGCATACGTCGCGCAACGTAATGCCCCTGGGAGGTTAAGCTGCTGAGCAAGATCAACATATATCCCTTTTCCATATAACCCGATTTGTCGGCCTACGACCCCCCGGCCACTACTTCCGAAGACTAGTGTGATTTATAGCATGATATAATGCATACAGAATGTTAAACACATCCAGTATCATATAAAACATTTATATGCATTTCTTAGCTCGAAACGGTTTCAGTGAAAGCAAAGATACGCGAAAAAAAGATACTTGAAACAGTTTCAGTGAAAGCAAACATTTATATGCATCAGGCTCATACTTCCTCAAAATGGATACGCGAAAAAAAAACATGTATACCAGCTAGCGATGGTTGCAATGCAACCAGATATCTTCTTCTTTTATCCGCATAACTTTTCTGTCTACTCCTAACCGTTGACAAATGATCACGGATCACCTTGATTGTTTCTGTGGTTTATTGCACCAATTCGGGTCCAAGTAACAGACTTTCACCAACTTCATTCCAACAAACTGGAGCTCTGCACTTCCGGCCATATAGAGCTTCAAATGGTGCCATTTCGATGCTGGAGTGGTAGCTGTTACTGTAAGAAAACTCCACAATTGCCAAGTGATCATCCCAGCTACCGTTCAATTCCATAGTACGTGCTCGTAGCATATCCTCCAAGGTCTGAATTGTTCTTTCGCATGGACCATCTGTTTGTGGATGAAAAGATGCGCTAAAAGCAAGTTTATTCCATTGCATCTTGAAAAGCCTTCCAAAACCTCGAAGTAAAATGAGGATCTCGATCTGAAATAATGCTTACTGGAATCTAACAATCTCTTTTATACACATACGTGCCAACTTCTCTAAGGTGCAAGTCACATTTATAGCAAGAAAGTGAGCAGATTTAGTGAGTCTATCGACAATCGCCCAAATAGCATCATGTCCATTTCGAGTTCGAGGTAAACCTGATACAAGGACCATCATAATATGCACCCATTTCCACTCAGGCACGGATAACGGTTGAAGTAACGCAGCTGGTTTGCGATGTTCCAACTTAACTTGTTGACGATTTTTGCAACAAATTCAGCCACATATCTCTTCATGTTACTCCACCAATAACAAGACTTCAGATCCTTATACATTTTAGTACTTTCGGGGTGGATAGAATTCTTGCACCGATGTGCTTCTTCCATTATCTCTCGTCTCAAACTAGCATCATTCGGAACACACATTCTCTTCCCAATTCTGAGCAAACAATCGCTGTGCAATGTAAAATCTGATTTGGAACTCAAATCTTTCAAAATAGCTTGTACATCTGGATCTCGTGCTTGTGCTTCTCTAATCCTTTCTATAAAAATAGGATGCACCCTAATATTTGACAAGACAATACATGGCTTAAGTAGTCGAGGCTGCCAAATGCATGCATCTTCTAACAATTTCCACTCTTTTATCATCAAGTGTGCAACCATAGCTTTTCTACTCAACGCATCGGCAACCACATTAGCTTTGCCCGGATGATATTGGATAGTGCAAAATTATTATCATTGAGAAGTTCCATCCATCTACGCTGCCTCATATTAAGCTCTTTCTGTGAAAATAAATACCTCAAGCTTTTATGCTCCGTATACACTTCAAATGCTGCCCCATACAAAATAACGCCGCCATTTATGCAGGGCAAATACAATTGCTGCCAATTCCAAATCATGCGTAGGATAGTTTTTCTCGTAGGCTTTTAGCTTCCTCGAAGCGTGTGCAATTACCTTTCCCCGCTGCATTAGAACACAAACCAAACCCTCATGTAAAGCATCACCATAGATTATAAGATTATCGTTACCTTCCGACAGAGTTAGAATATGGGCTGAAATCAATCGTTGCTTCAATTCTTGGAAACTAGCCTCACACTTGGCATCCCAAACAAACTTCACTGATTCTTGAATGGACTTGAAATCACTGAGAAATTTTGAACAAATCTCCGGTAATAGCCTGCCAGTCCCAAAAAGCTACGAACTTCTTTCCCAGTAGCCGGTCTTTGCCAATTTACAACCGCTTCAATCTTTACTGGATCTACGGATATGCCTGCACTAGATACAATATGTCCCAAAAATGTAACTTGCTCAAGCCAAAATTCACATTTGCTGAACTTGGCGTACAATTTACTTTCACGTAAAACTTGCAACACTACCCGGAGATGGTATTCATGCTGTTCACGGTCCTTGGAGTCGACAAGAATATCATCAATAAAGACTGCAACAAAGGAATCCAAGTATGGCTTAAAAACACGATTCCTCATGTCCATGAAGGCTGCTGGAGCGTTAGTAACACCAAACGGCACAACAAGGAACTCATAATGACCATAACGTGTTCTAAAAGTTGTTTTGGGTACATCTTCTATTCGGACTTCCAATTGATGATATCATGATCCCAAATCAAGCTTAGAAAATACCGTTGCACCCTCTGTAATTGATCAAACAAGTCATCAATGTGCGGAAGTGGATATTTGTTCCTCGCAGTCACATGATTCAATTGCCTATAATCAATGCACAATCTCAACGAACCGTCTTTCTTTTTAACAAGAAAAGGGGGCACCCCAAGGCGACACACTTGGTTGAATAAGGCCTTTATCTAGCTTGTGCTTCTTGCAACTGAACCTTCAAATCTTTTAACTCTGCGGAGCCATTTTATACGAAGCTTTAGAAACCGAACTTGTTCCTGGCAATAACTCAATAACAAATTCTAATTCTAATTCTCAATCAGGGGGTAGAGCTTTTATATGATCAGGGAACACATCACCGAACTCACGAACCACTGGAATGTCTTCAATTTTCTGCTTTTTCTTACCGTGATCAATTACATAACAAAGGTACCCTAGACAACCTCTAGAAAGCAACTTACGAGCATGAATAGCAGAAATAATAGGTGCCGGAGAAAACCCTTTATCCCCGACAAATTCCAGTATACCTTGTTTCGGCACATCAAAAGTAACACTCTTAGCATGACAATCAAGATTAGCATGATGTTGAGATATCCAGTCCATTCCAAGAATGACATCCAAATTCTGAAGGGGTAGAAGTATCAAATCAGCGTTAAGTCCCTTACGACACACTACTACAGGGCATGATCTATATAACGTCACTAAGTAAGGAGTTCCCCGTAGGTATACTCACCAAAAGTTCTTATGGTAAACTCTCAGATCTCTTGCCCAAACAATGCACAAAATATAGGGCTACATAAGAATGTGATGAACCTCGATCAATCAAAACTCGTGCCAAGTGCTAGAAAATAAAAAAGTGTTCCTCCAATCACTTCGGCCGAATTTCTTGCCTCCTTTTGTCCCAAAGCAAAAGCCCTTCCCTGAAGTCTTGGTTTCCCCGTTGGCCTGTACTCGTTCCCTGGTTGCCACGTTCCTGAATGGGTTTTGGCCTCGGATTAGGACAGTCATTCACATGCTGATCCAAGGATTCGTAGCCAAAACATTTCCCTTCCTTCCTCCAGCAAGAATCAGAATTATGCCCAACTTGCCACCATAAGAAAAAGTCAATTTGTACCCCAGTACTTGCTGAATTTGCTGAGTTGCAAGCTTGCCCTTAGGTTGCTGCATGCTTCCTTGATTATTATATGCCCCTGCTCTTTGCACTTTATTACCACCGGTGTCCAAATTCCTTCCACCTTGCCAAATCGAAATATTTGGTCTAGTTCTCGTAGCATATCCTCCACTTTATTACTACGTGCTCGTAGCATATCCTCCAAGGTCTGAATTGTTCTTTCGCATGGACCATCTGTTTGTGGATGAAAAGATGCGCTAAAAGCAAGTTTATTCCATTGCATCTTGAAAAGCCTTCCAAAACCTCGAAGGAAAATGAGGATCTCGATCTGAAATAATGCTTACTGGAATCTAACAATCTCTTTTATACACATACGTGCCAACTTCTGTAAGGTGCAAGTCACATTTATAGCAAGAAAGTGAGCAGATTTAGTGAGTCTATCGACAATCGCCCAAATATCATCATGTCCATTTCGAGTTCGAGGTAAACCTGATACAAGGACCACCATAATATGCACCCATTTCCACTCAGGCACGGATAACGGTTGAAGTAACGCAGCTGGTTTGCGATGTTCCAACTTAACTTGTTGACGATTTTTGCAACAAATTCAGCCACATATCTCTTCATGTTACTCCACCAATAACTAGACTTCAGATCCTTATACATTTTAGTACTTCCGGGGTGGATAGAATACTTGCACCGATGTGCTTCTTCCATTATCTCTCGTCTCAAACTAGCATCATTCGGAACACACATTCTCTTCCCAATTCTGAGCAAACAATCGTTGTGCAATGTAAAATCTGATTTGGAACTCAAATCTTTCAAAATAGCTTGTACATCTGGATCTCGTGCTTGTGCTTCTCTAATCCTTTCTATAAAAATAGGATGCACCCTAATATTAGACAAGACAATACATGTCTTAAGTAGTCGAGGCTGCCAAATGCATGCATCTTCTAACAATTTCCACTCTTTTATCATCAAGTGTGCAACCATAGCTTTTCTACTCAACGCATCGGCAACCACATTAGCTTTGCCCGGATGATATTGGATAGTGCAAATTTATTATCATTGAGAAGTTTCATCCATCTACGTTGCCTCATATTAAGCTCTTTCTGTGAAAATAAATACCTCAAGCTTTTATGCTCCGTACACACTTCCAATGCTACCCCATACAAATAACAGCGCCATTTATGCAGGGCAAATACAATTGTTGTAATACCCCAAAAAATTCCTTTCTTGTGTTTTAAGTTAAGCTTTAAAAAAAAATTTGATGAATAGTACTTTCAGTCGAATGAATAGTACTTTTAGTCGAATCTAAGCCTTTTAGTCGACTGAAAGTCACTTTTTAGTCAAATTTAAGGATTTTAGTCGAATTTAAGGGTTTTAGTCGAATTTAAGGGTTTTAGTCGAATTTAAGGGTTTTAGTCGAATTGAAACTTTTTAGTCGAATTAAAACTCTTTTAATCGACTGAAAGGCACCTTTTAGTCGAATCTAAACCTTTTTGTCGAATTAAAACCATTTTAGTCGAATGAAAACTCTTTTAGTCGACTGAAAGGCACTTTTTAGTCGAATCTAAACCTTTTTAGTCGAATTTAAACCTTTTAGTCGACTAAAACTCATATTGCTTCGAATGAATAGTGTAATTTTACCTTCATATAAATAGTTTCTTTATTTTTCTTTCTAGCCCTTTTGTTCTCGATTTCTTGCTCCTTTGCGGTGGAGAGAGAGAGAATAGGAGGCTTGGGTAGCTCATTGGTGCTTTAAGGTTTTCTTTGGTTCAAAAGCTTGTTTGAGGTAAGGGTTTATACGATTTTTACTGTGGAAAGGTATCTTCGAAAATCCGAAGGCTTATACTTTCGTCACTTTTGATTCATCTATGCTCGTTTGTAATTGATTGCTCCACTTTTTCCTTCTTGAAAACATTGTTCACCCTTTCTCATTTGTGCCTTAATGATGCCCAACTTTGAATTTGTAGATTTGTGACCGTCAATTTAAGACATTGACTATGTTGAACAACTCTCAACTTGAGAGGGTCCTTTGGACACATATTTGTTATACTAGAGAGCCAAAGCCTCCTAGTACGCTCCGGAGCACGCGTTTGATGTTTGTATGTTTGGTTCGACATTTGGGTCTTATGACCACCATAGTCATCCCATATTTGTAGCATAACCTACATATTATTGATATGTGTTTTGGGTTAATTGCTAATCTTTGATACTTTGACATTTGATAGTGAGACACGATTGGTCTGTTTCATATCCCATATTGTTATTAGATTATACCTTTATTGCTTGACATCTTACCATTGTCTACCCTACTGGGCTATTTGAGCTCACCCATTTGTCTTCTTACCTTGCCTTTGCCACAGGTGAGGGAAGTGACTCTTGATTCTTATGGCAGCGTTGGAGCTATGAGATTTTGCTTTTGGTTTAATAAACTTTGTAGTTTATTTCTTTTGGGAACTTTACCCGGTTGGGGTAATTTGATAGAATTGTTTTGTATATCTATTTGTCCGTTGCGATTAGAAATCCTTTTGTATGGGCATATTTTTGGGAACGCATTGTAATAGACTTTTGTTAAATATGGTAATACTTTATGTTTGGAGGCTTTTAGTGCTCTGTTTATACCATCATCATCTATATGGTAATAGTATATCATGAGGTTTGCTTTGAAGTCGCGGCCTCCCGGTTTGGGGGCGTGACAGGGTTGGTATCAGAGCTTAGGTTTGTGATTCTGTAGACTCGGGTGAGCCTAGGTCTAAGATGTTGCGAGATTATTTTGATTTCGCGTTTATCTTTTGTTCATTATATAGGCTTATACAGTTTCGTTTGATGTTCTAGGAGTACCATGCCTCCTAGGCGTTCTAATCGTAACGCCAACGAACCTCACGGTCCACCAACGAACGACGGAGTTGCTGAAGCCATTGTACACGGATTTCAGAATTTGGCGAACCTAATTGCAGGAGGTAACGGCGTACCGCTACACCAAAATCAGAACAATGGGCCGAATGATGGTGTTAAGACTGGAGATGTGGAGAAATTCAAAAAGTTAGTGCCCGCCTTTAGAGGGGAACCCGATCCGGAGAAGGCTGAAGCGTGGGTGAACCAAAGTGAAAAGGTGTTCGACCTTTGGGATACCAGTGATGAGCAAAAGGTGGCGTATGCAGTATTCATGTTAGAAGATGAAGCTGACCATTGGTGGAAGATGGTCAAGCGCACACAAAGGATCAATGCTGATCATCCCATGACTTGGGAACGGTTCAAGAACATTTTCTTCAAGAAGTACTTTCCTCAAAATGTAAGAGATCAGAAGGAGGAAGAATTCTTAAAGTTAGTACAGAATGATATGACGGTAGCAGAATATGAGGCGAAGTTCACCTCATTGTCAAGGCATGCCCCGCATTTGGTTGACACCGAAAATCGTAAGGCAAGAAGATTTGAGAAGGGATTGAAGCGCGGCATCAAGAACAGATTGTTGGCTCTAAAGCTTCCGACTTATGCCAAGGTGGTTGAACGGGCTGAAATTCTAGAGATGGACTACGGGGAATTTTTGAAGGAGCAAGAGGAATTGAGGCACAAAAGAAGCCGTGCAGAAACTTCGGACAAGAGCAAGAGCGGTGGTCAGAACAAGAGGAAAGCCACTTTACAGGAAGGTATGAAATCGACTCAAGGGGGTACGAAAGTTTGCGCTACTTGTGGCAAAAATCATGGGGACAAGCCTTGCCATCGTTTGACAAATTCATGTTTCAACTGTGGGAAGGTGGGGCATTATGCTATGGAATGCCCATATCCGAAGAAAGAGAAGACCTTCAATGCTCAAGCTCCGGTTGGAGCTAAACTGCCAATGGGGGACAAGAGGCCGAGAGTACAAGGCCGTGCTTATGCTTTGACTGCCAAGGATGCCACAACTTCTAACGACGTAGTGGCAGGTACAGTTCAGATTGGTTCTCATTCTTTTCATGCATTGTTTGACCCTGGATCCACGCATTCGTTTATAACCCCTTCTCTTGCGTGTAAGTTGGGTTCTGACCCACGACTTTTAGAGTTTGATTTGATGATTGATACCCCGGTGGGGAAATCTGTATTAGTATCTACCGTGTACAAGCCTTGCTTGGTACGCATTGAGGGTAGAGTGTTACCCGCTGACCTTATAGCTATGGACATTCGGGATTTTGACGTTATTCTCGGTATGGACTGGTTGTCTTCCTACCATGCCTCGTTGGATTGCTATGCCAAAGAAGTGCATTTCCGGATTCCCGGTCAACCCAAGTTCAAGTTTAAGGGTTCTACGCCCATTACTTCATCTTGCCTTGTATCTGCCTTGCAGGCTAGGCGTTTGCTTCGGAAGGGATGTCAAGGATATTTAGCTCACATTGTGGATACTCGAATAGCTGTTCAAAATTTATCCGCTATTCCTGTCGTTGACGAATTTTCGGATGTGTTTCCGGAGGAACTCCCTGGTCTTCCTCAAGATCGTGAAATCGAGTTTGTTATAGATCTTATACCAGGAGCTGCTCCCATTTCTAAGGTTCCTTATCGTATGGCCCCGGCCGAGCTCAAAGAACTTAAGGTGCAACTTCAAGAATTGCTCGAGAAAGGCTTCATTCGCCCGAGCGTCTCTCCTTGGGGTGCTCCTGTTTTATTTGTAAAGAAGAAGGACGGAACGTTGAGATTGTGTATTGACTATAGGGAGTTGAACCGTATTACAGTTCGCAACAAGTATCCTTTGCCACGGATTGACGATTTGTTTGATCAACTTCAAGGTGCGAAATACTTTTCCAAGATTGATTTGAGATCGGGTTACCATCAATTGAAGATTCGAAAGGATGATATATCCAAGACTGCTTTTCGCACGAGGTACGGACACTATGAGTTTGTTGTAATGCCGTTTGGGTTAACTAACGCACCTGCAGCATTTATGGACTTAATGAATCGGGTATTCAAGCGATATTTGGACCAATTCGTCATAGTCTTTATCGATGACATATTGATCTACTCTAGAAGCAAGGAAGAACATGAAGAACATTTACGTAGGGTGCTACAGATTTTGAGGGAAGAGAAGCTTTATGCCAAGTTTGATAAATGTGAGTTTTGGCTTGAAAAAGTTGTGTTTTTAGGGCATGTGGTATCTAAAGATGGGATCTCGGTGGATCCATCCAAGGTAGAGGCAGTGTGGAATTGGGAAAGACCGAGAACGGTCAGTGAAGTTCGTAGTTTCCTTGGTTTGGCTGGCTATTATCGCAGGTTTATTGAGGGGTTTTCAAAACTCGCTATTCCATTGACTCGATTGACTCGAAAGAAGGTTAGGTTCGAGTGGTCAGAAGAGTGTGATCGCAGTTTTCTAGAATTAAAGAAAAGATTGGTTTCGGCTCCGGTCCTTTCTCTACCTTCGGGGACTGGAGGATTTGTGGTTTATAGCGATGCTTCACGAAAGGGTTTGGGATGTGTATTGATGCAACATGGGCGAGTTATTGCTTATGGCTCGCGACAACTCAAAACGTATGAAGTGAGCTACCCAACACATGACTTGGAATTAGCTGCAGTGGTTTTCGCTTTGAAAATTTGGAGGCACTATCTCTATGGTGAGACGTGTGAGATATACACAGATCACAAGAGTCTTAAGTTTTTATTCACGCAGAAAGAATTGAATATGCGACAACGTCGATGGTTGGAATTGCTTAAGGACTATGACTGCAAGATCTTGTATCATCCGAGGAAAGCTAATGTGGTCGCCGATGCTCTTAGCCGAAAGAGCACAGGTACGTGTGCAGCCCTTTTTAACTTCACGTAAGGAAATTCTTGCGGATCTTGAAAGTTTGGGTGTGCATGATTTGGTTTCCGGGATGGGAAACTATTTGGGGAATTTAATGGCGCGACCTACCTTGATCGAAAGAATTAGGCAAGCTCAGATTTTGGATTCAAAATTTGTTAAGATTAGAGAACAAGTTGGAGAAGGTAAACAACCAGAGTTCAGAATTGACGCCGAGGGGGCATTGCGTTTTGGAGACAGATTATGTGTTCCTTCTGATGTGGGATTAAAGGAGGAAATTTTACGAGACGCGCATAATTCCAGCTTCACAGTTCATCCAGGTAGCACTAAGATGTATCGAGATTTGCGGGACGTGTTTTGGTGGAACGATATGAAAAGGGAGATAGCGGATTTTGTCGCTCGATGCCTTACTTGTCAGCAAGTTAAAGTGGAACATCAACGACTTGCGGGACCTCTGCAACCTCTTACTATCCCTCAGTGGAAGTGGGAACGTATTGCCATGGACTTTGTGTCGGGGTTGCCTAGGACAAGGCAACGACACGATTCGGTTTGGGTAATAATTGATCGTTTGACCAAGTCAGCACATTTCATTCCGGTTAAGGTTACCTATAGCTTGGAGAGGTTAGCCAAACTTTACATTCAAGAGATTGTTCGACTCCACGGTGTACCCGTTTCAATCGTTTCGGATAGAGATGCACGTTTTACGTCAAAATTTTGCCGCAGTTTGCAAAAAGCCTTGGGTACTCAACTTGACCTTAGTACGGCTTATCATCCTCAAAGTGATGGACAGTCAGAGAGAACAATTCAGATTTTAGAAGACATGCTTAGGGCTTGCTCGTTAAACTTCAATAATTAGTTGGGCTGATCAATTGCCGCTTGTGGAGTTTGCTTACAACAATAGCTTTCAGGCTAGTATTGGTATGGCACCATTTGAGGCCTTGTATGGGCGGAGATGTAGAACGCCAATTTGTTGGCTCGAAGTTGGAGAGGAGAAACTTTTGGGTGCCTTAGGGCCCGAGATAGTACAAGCTACCTCAGAGAAAGTTCGTTTGATCAAGGATAATTTGCTAGTGGCTCAAAGTCGTCAAAAGAGTTATGCGGATAATAGAAGACGTGAGCTAAATTTCGAAGTGGGAGACCATGTATTTCTCAAAGTATCGCCTTGGAAGGGAGTAATGCGTTTTGGGAAGAAGGGCAAGCTTAGCCCTAGATTTATCGGACCATTTGAGATCTTGCGAAGAATTGGACCGGTCGCTTACCAAGTTGCCTTACCTCCCAGCTTGTCGCAAATACATGATGTGTTTCATGTATCAACCTTGAGGAAATACGTGCCAGATTCTTCACATGTCATACATTTCGAACCTGTGGAGATTCAGGAGGACCTATCGTACGAGGAACGCTCAGTGAAAATCTTGGACCGCAAGGATCAAATTTTGCGTACAAAAACCATTAAGTTGGTTAAAGTGCTGTGGCATAACCATTCGGTGGAAGAAGCCACGTGGGAACTCGAGGATGCTATGCGCGAAAAGCACCCTCAACTCTTTGATGTTTAAGGTATGTTTTAATTCCGCGGACGGAATTCTTTTAAGGGGGGGAGAATGTAATACCCCAAAAATTTCCTTTCTTGTGTTTTAAGTTAAGCTTTATAAAAAAATTAAAAAAAATTGATGAATAGTACTTTCAGTCGAATGAATAGTACTTTTAGTCGAATCTAAGCCTTTTAGTCGACTAAAAGGCACTTTTAGTCGACTAAAAGGCACTTTTAGTCGACTAAAACGCACTTTTAGTCGACTGAAAGTCACTTTTTAGTCAAATTTAAGGATTTTAGTCGAATTTAAACTTTTTAGTCGAATTAAAACTCTTTTAGTCGACTGAAAGGCACCTTTTAGTCGAATCTAAACCTTTTAGTCGAATTAAAACCATTTTAGTCGAATGAAAACTCTTTTAGTCGACTGAAAGGCACTTTTTAGTCGAATCTAAACCTTTTTAGTCGAATCTAAACCTTTTTAGTCGAACTAAAACTCTTTTAGTCGACTGAAAGGCACTTTTTAGTCGAATCTAAACCTTTTTAGTCGAATTTAAACCTTTTAGTCGACTAAAACTCATGTTGCTTCGAATGAATAGTGTAATTTTACCTTCATATAAATAGTTTCTTTATTTTTCTTTCTAGCCCTTTTGTTCTCGATTTCTTGCTCCTTTGCGGCGGAGAGAGAGAGAATAGGAGGCTTGGGAAGCTCATTGGTGCTTTAAGGTTTTCTTTGGTTCAAAAGCTTGTTTGAGGTAAGGGTTTATACGATTTTTACTGTGGAAAGGTAGCTTCGAAAATCCGAACGCTTATACTTTCGTCACTTTTGATTCATCTATGCTCGTTTGTAATTGATTGCTCCACTTTTTCCTTCTTGAGAACATTGTTCACCCTTTCTCATTTGTGCCTTAATGATGCCCAACTTTGAATTTGTAGATTTGTGACCGTCAATTTAAGATTGACATTGACTATGTTGAACAACTCTCAACTTGAGAGGGTCCTTTGGACACATATTTGTTATACTAGAGAGCCAAAGCCTCCTAGTACGCTCCGGAACACGCGTTTGATGTTTGTATGTTTTGGTTCGACATTTGGGTCTTATGACCACCATAGTCATCCCATATTTGTAGCATAACCTACATATTATTGATATGTGTTTTGGGTTAATTGCTAATCTTTGATACTTCGACATTTGATAGTGAGACACGATTGGTCTGTTTCATATCCCATATTGTTATTAGATTATACCTTTTATTGCTTGACATCTTACCATTGTCTACCCTACTGGGCTATTTGAGCTCACCCCTTTGTCTTCTTACCTTGCCTTTGCCACAAGTGAAGGAAATGACTCTTGATTCTTATGGCAGCGTTGGAGCTATGAGATTTTGCTTTTGGTTTAATAAACTTTGTAGTTTATTTCTTTTGGGAACTTTACCCGGTTGGGGTAATTTGATAGAATTGTTTTGTATATCTATTTGTCCGCTGCGATTAGAAATCCTTTTGTATGGGCATATTTTTGGGAACGCGTTGTAATAGACTTTTGTTAAATATGGTAATACTTTATGTTTGGAGGCTTTTAGTGCTCTGTTTATACCATCATCATCTATATGGTAATAGTATATCATGAGGTTTGCTTTGAAGTCGCGGCCTCCCGGTTTGGGGGCGTGACAATTGCTGCCAATTCCAAATCATGCGTAGGATAGTTTTTCTCGTAGGCTTATAGCTTCCTCGAAGCGTGTGCAGTTACCTTTCCCCGCTGCATTAGAACACAAACCAAACCCTCATGTAAAGCATCACCATAGATTATAAGATTATCGTTACCTTCCGACAGAGTTAGAATATGGGCTGAAATCAATCGTTGCTTCAATTCTTGGAAACTAGCCTCACACTTGGCATCCCAAACAAACTTCACTGATTCTTGAATGGACTTGAAATCACTGAGAAATTTTGAACAAATCTCCGGTAATAGCCTGCCAGTCCCAAAAAGCTACGAACTTCTTTCCCAGTAGCCGGTCTTTGCCAATTTACAACCGCTTCAATCTTTACTGGATCTACGGATATGCCTGCACTAAATACAATATGTCCCAAAAATGTATCTTGCTCAAGCCAAAATTCACATTTGCTGAACTTGGCGTACAATTTACTTTCACGTAAAACTTGCAACTCTACCCGGAGATGGTATTCATGTTGTTCACGGTCCTTGAGTCGACAAGAATATCATCAATAAAGACTGCAACAAAGGAATCCAAGTATGCCTTAAAAACACGATTCCTCATGTCCATGAAGGCTGCTGGAGCGTTAGTAACACCAAACGGCACAACAAGGAACTCATAATGACCATAACGTGTTCTAAAAGTTGTTTTGGGTACATCTTCTATTCGGACTTCCAATTGATGATATCATGATCCCAAATCAAGCTTAGAAAATACCGTTGCACCCTGTAATTGATCAAACAAGTCATCAATGTGCGAAAATGGATATTTGTTCCTCGCAGTCACATGATTCAATTGCCTATAATCAATGCACAATCTCAACGAACCGTCTTTCTTTTTAACGAAAAAAGGGGGCACCCCAAGGCGACACACTTGGTTGAATAAGGCCTTTATCTAGCTTGTACTTCTTGCAACTGAACCTTCAAATCTTTTAACTCTGTTGGAGCCATTTTATACGGAGCTTTAGAAACCGAACTTGTTCCTGGCAATACCTCAATAACAAATTCAAATTCTCAGTCAGGGGGTAGAGCTTTTATATGATCAGGGAACACATCACCGAACTCACGAACCACTGGAATGTCTTCAATTTTCTGCTTTTTCTTACCGTGATCAATTACATAACAAAGGTACCCTAGACAACCCTCTAGAAAGCAACTTACGAGCATGAATAGCAGAAATAATAGGTGCCGGAGAAAACCATTTATCCCCGACAAATTCCAGTATATCTTGTTTCGGCACATCAAAAGTAACACTCTTAGCATGACAATCAAGATTAGCATGATGTTGAGATATCCAGTCCATTCCAAGAATGACATCCAAATTCTGAAGGGGTAGAAGTATCAAATCAGCGTTAAGTCCCTTACGACACACTGCTCAAAATTCAGAAACTCAGCCTCCCTTTTCAGTTTAACACTTCGGGGAATGTAGTTTTTATTGAACTCGGTTTTGAACAATTCCCAAGTGCGAACTGTTTGAGCCGCTGTCCATTTGCTATCAATTATTTCCCACCAACAAGAAGCATCATTTTCAAGTCTAAAAGTTTGCAAGTAATAATTTCATCTCGTCCATCATTCAGCCCCATGATTTTTAAGATTTTTCAAAGTTCCTAATCTAATTTTCAGCTTTGTCTGGATCACCCTCTCCAACAAACTCTGGTGGATGCATATTCATGAAATTCTTTAGCATTTCATATTTACCTTGCCCTACTAGATCCTGGTTAGATCCTCGGTGGCTGAAATTGTTATTTTGCTAATTCTCCATGCAAGAGACCATACGCCCCAATATCACATGCATATCCTTCAAAACGTTGTCGGCGTCTTTCCCCGGAGAACTTGTTTCTCTGCCAGCAATTCGTACCTATAAAGAGGCATGAAATTATAGAAAGCCAAAGTTCTAAGATCAAGCTTAAGACTTAACTCCGAAGATCATATCCTGGCTAACAAGCAAAACTTATGCTAGAGTACCATCCTAGTTGTCACGCCCCAAGAAGCGACAACACATACGCTAACACGCTAACCTTCTTCTGAAGATAATCAGAGTGCGCTAGCTTGCATTTGAAATTAAAAAAAAAAAAAACACCCATAAAGTCCTTAAGACATATATTACATTCATCCTAATGGTACAAATCCAAACTTATAGGCACATATACACACCACACTTCTCACTAACTCATAAACAAATGGTACATAACTACATAGCACACCTCACACCTATTTCCAAGTGGACAAGGACTTACTATCCCTGATTCTCGGGCACAAAGGGGTACTCAAAATTATCCACGCCAACGCCCTCGCCTATCGTTTCTTGATTTTCTCCAGTATCTAATAGGTAGATATGGAAAAGGGGTTAGCAACAGCTAAGTAGAGCAAACATATGACCAACATAAACACTATCTTAATCATAACGAGCGTGCATAAGCCAAACAACACATGATTATCTTCAACTCATGCATGGCGTATGATAAAATGCAGCGAACGAGCAATAATTAACTCAAGCATAATACATATCATAACGAGTCTAAGGAGCCCAAAACATCAGCCGAATGCTCGTTCACCTACCATCCTTTCTTGGTAAGACCCTAAATTGATCACTCAAAAGCTGAGCCGATCAAATTTAGTTTACGAGAGATAAACTTAGACCTTACACAAGACTTCGCACATATTGACAGCATACGTCGCGCAACGTAATGCCCCTGGGAGGTTAAGCTGCTGAGCAAGCTCAACATATATCCCGTTTCCATATAACCCGATTTGTCGGCCTTCGACCCCCGGCCACTACTTCCGAAGACTCGCGTGATTTATCGCATGATATAATGCATACAGAATGTTAAACACATCAAGTATCATATAAAACATTTATATGCATTTCTTAGCTCGAAACGGTTTCAGTGAAAGCAAAGATACGCGAAAAAAAGATACTCGAAACAGTTTCAGTGAAAGCAAACATTTATATGCATCAGGCTCATACTTCCTCAACATAGATACGCGGAAAAAAAACATGTATACCAGCTAGCGATGGTTGCAATGCAACCAGATATGCTACTGCACCAATCCGTTCCAAAATCTCAAAGGGACCACTGTAGCGTGGTGCTAGTTTTCCTTTCTTTTCAAACCTGGTAACCCCTTTAGAAGGTGAAACACGTAGAAATACATGATCTCCTACAGCAAATTCCAAATATCTTCTTCTTTTATCCGCATAACTTTTCTATCTACTCCTAACCGTTAACAAATGATCACGGATCACCTTGATTGTTTCTGTGGTTTCTTGCACCAATTCGGGTCCAAGTAACTGTCTTTCACCAACTTCATTCCAACAAACTGGAGATCTATATATAAGTCCCTTACGACACACTACTACTGAGCATGATCTATATATAACGCCACTAAGTAAGGAGTACACCGTAGATATACTCACCACAAGTTCTTATGGTAAACTCTCAGATCTCTTGCCCAAATGATGCACAAAATAAAATATAGGGCTACATAACATTGTGATGAACCTCGATCAATCAAAACTCGTGCCAAGTGCTAGAAAATAAAAAAGTGTTCCTCCAATCACTTCGGCCGAATTTCTTGCCTCCTCTTGTCCCAAAGCAAAAGCCCTTCCCTGAAGTCTTGGTTTCCCCCCTTGGCCAGTACTCGTTCCCTGGTTGCCACGTTCCTGAATGGGTTTTTGCCTCGGATTAGGACAGTCATTCACATGCTGATCCAAGGATTCGTAGCCAAAACATTTCCCTTCCTTCCTCCAGCAAGAATCAGAATTATGCCCAACTTGCCACCATAAGAAAAAGTCAATTTGTACCCCAGTACTTGCTGAATTTGCTGAGTTGCAAGCTTGCCCTTAGGTTGCTGCATGCTTCCTTGATTATTATATGCCCCTGCTCTTTGCACTTTATTACCACCGGTGTCCAAATTCCTTCCACCTTGCCAATTCGAAATATTTGGTCTAGTTCCACTCAGCCGTGCCCTTTTCCTCTGTATGATGTCCCCGTCACTCTTCTCAATGAGCAAAGCTCTGTCCACCATTTCATAATGGTCATTAATATTGAGAGTTGAGACCTTTTTTGGATTTTAGGCTCCAAACAATCTTGAAACTTTCTAACCCTCCTATCTCCTCCCTCTACCAAGTACGAAGCATGCTAAGCCAATGATGTGAACTTGGCTGCATATTGTTGCACAGTTAGATTGCCCTGCTCAAAATTCAGAAACTCAGCCTCCCTTTTCAGTTTAACACTTCGGGGAATGTAGTTTTTATTGAACTCGGTTTTGAACAATTCCCAAGTGCGAACTGTTTGAGCCGCTGTCCATTTGCTATCAATTATTTCCCACCAACAAGAAGCATCATTTTCAAGTCTAAAAGTTTGCAAGTAATAATTTCATCTCGTCCGTCATGATTTTTAAGATTTTCTCAAAGTTCCTAATCTAATTTTCAGCTTTGTCTGGATCACCCTCTCCAACAAACTCTGGTGGATGCATATTCATGAAATTCTTTAGCATTTCATATTTACCTTGCCCTACTAGATCCTGGTTAGATCCTCGGTGGCTGAAATTGTTATTTTGCTAATTCTCCATGCAAGAGACCATACGCCCCAATATCACATGCATATCCTTCAAAACGTTGTCGGCGTCTTTCCCCGGAGAACTTGTTTCTCTGCCAGCAATTCGTACCTATAAAGAGGCATGAAATTATGGAAAGCAGAAGTTCTAAGATCAAGCTTAAGACTTAACTCCGAAGATCATATCCTGGCTAACAAGCAAAACTTATGCTAGAGTACCATCCTAGTTGTCACGCCCCAAGAAGCGACAACACATACGCTAACACGCTAACCTTCTTCTGAAGATAATCAGAGTGCGCTAGCTTGCATTTGAAATTAAAAAAAAAACACCCATAAAGTCCTTAAGACATATATTACATTCATCCTAATGGTACAAATCCAAACTTATAGGCACATATACACACCACACTTCTCACTAACTCATAAACAAATGGTACATAACTACATAGCACACCTCACACCTATTTCCAAGTGGACAAGGACTTACTATCCCTGATTCTCGGGCACAAAGGGGTACTCAAAATTATCCACGCCAACGCCCTCGCCTATCGTTTCTTGATTTTCTCCAGTATCTAATAGGTAGATATGGAAAAGGGGTTAGCAACAGCTAAGTAGAGCAAACATATGACCAACATAAACACTATCTTAATCATAACGAGCGTGCATAAGCCAAACAACACATGATTATCTTCAACTCATGCATGGCGTATGATAAAATGCAGCGAACGAGCAATAATTAACTCAAGCATAATACATATCATAACGAGTCTAAGGAGCCCAAAACATCAGCCGAATGCTCGTTCACCTACCATCCTTTCTTGGTAAGACCCTAAATTGATCACTCAAAAGCTGAGCCGATCAAATTTAGTTTACGAGAGATAAACTTAGACCTTACACAAGACTTCGCACATATTGACAGCATACGTCGCGCAACGTAATGCCCCTGGGAGGTTAAGCTGCTGAGCAAGCTCAACATATATCCCGTTTCCATATAACCCGATTTGTCGGCCTTCGACCCCCCGGCCACTACTTCCGAAGACTCGCGTGATTTATCGCATGATATAATGCATACAGAATGTTAAACACATCAAGTATCATATAAAACATTTATATGCATTTCTTAGCTCGAAACGGTTTCAGTGAAAGCAAAGATACGCGAAAAAAAGATACTCGAAACAGTTTCAGTGAAAGCAAACATTTATATGCATCAGGCTCATACTTCCTCAACATAGATACGTGAAAAAAAAAACATGTATACCAGCTAGCGATGGTTGCAATGCAACCAGATATGCTACTGCACCAATCCGTTCCAAAATCTCAAAGGGACCACTGTAGCGTGGTGCTAGTTTTCCTTTCTTTTCAAACCTGGTAACCCCTTTAGAAGGTGAAACACGTAGAAATACATGATCTCCTACAGCAAATTCCAAATATCTTCTTCTTTTATCCGCATAACTTTTCTGTCTACTCCTAACCGTTGACAAATGATCACGGATCACCTTGATTGTTTCTGTGGTTTCTTGCACCAATTCGGGTCCAAGTAACTGTCTTTCACCAACTTCATTCCAACAAACTGGAGATCTGCACTTCCGGCCATATAGAGCTTCAAATGGTGCCATTTCGATGCTGGAGTGGTAGCTGTTACTGTAAGAAAACTCCACAATTGCCAAGTGATCATCCCAGCTACCGTTCAATTCCATAGTACGTGCTCGTAGCATATCCTCCAAGGTCTGAATTGTTCTTTCGCATGGACCATCTGTTTGTGGATGAAAAGATGCGCTAAAAGCAAGTTTATTCCATTGCATCTTGAAAAGCCTTCCAAAACCTCGAAGTAAAATGAGGATCTCGATCTGAAATAATGCTTACTGGAATCTAACAATCTCTTTTATACACATACGTGCAAACTTCTCTAAGGTGCAAGTCAAATTTATAGCAAGAAAGTGAGCAGATTTAGTGAGTCTATCGACAATCGCCCAAATAGCATCATGTCCATTTCGAGTTCGAGGTAAACCTGATACAAGGACCATCATAATATGCACCCATTTCCACTCAGGCACGGATAACAGTTGAAGTAACACACCTGGTTTGCGATGTTCCAACTTAACTTGTCGACGATTTTTACAACAAATTCAGCCACATATCTCTTCATGTTACTCCACCAATAACTAGACTTCGAATCCTTATACATTTTAGTACTTCCGGGGTGGATAGAATACTTGGACAGATGTGCTTCTTCTATTATCTCTCGTCTCAAACTAGCATCATTCGGAACACACATTCTCTTCCCAATTCTGAGCAAACAATCGCTGTGCAATGTAAAATCTGATTTGGAACTCAAATCTTTCAAAATAACTTGTACATCTGGATCTCGTGCTTGTGCTTCTCTAATCCTTTCTATAAAAATAGGATGCACCCTAATATTAGACAAGACAATACACGTCTTAAGTAGTCGAGGCTGCCAAACGCATGCATCTTCTAACAATTTTCACTCTTTTATCATCAAGTGTGCAACCATAGCTTTTCTACTCAACGCATCAGCAACCACATTAACTTTGCCCGGATGATATTGGATAGTGCAAAATTATTATCATTGAGAAGTTCCATCCATCTACGTTGCCTCATATGAAGCTCTTTCTGTGAAAATAAATACCTCAAGTTTTTATGCTACGTGTACACTTCAAATGCTACCCCATACTGCCACTCGTCCCGTGGGCGGGACCTTTTGGTCCCCCTAGAGGGCAATATCACCATGTCGACCCCCCCCACCCAGGGCAATATCCCCCGGTCGACCCTCCCTGGAGGGCAATATCCCATGGTCGACCCCCTAGGAGGACAAGATCCCCCGGTCGACCCCCCCGGAGGCCAATATCCCCCGGTCGATCCCCCCCCCCCCCCCCGCGCATTATTCTTGCTTATCCCGAAGGGCATCCGTTGAAGCCTTTAAAGCCGGTAAAATGTGACCTAATCCACCGACGTTACTTTAGTGGGCCCCCCCCCCAGCAACGAGCCACATGTCGTGTGAACTGCCTAAATGGCATGGATTACAATATCTCGTGGGATGAAATGTCCACCCTAGCTCCGGGGGCTTGGTTGGACGACACTGTGATCTCTGCCTACACCCAACTTTTGAAGCGTCGGGGTTGGGATAGGGTGTATCCCCGCGTTTTTTTGTTGGATGCGATTTTTCATGACATGCTCATCAGAGAATGGAACGATTGGGTATCCAAGAGGGGGAGGAAAAGCTTGATCCATTGGAAACAAAATGATTCACTCATTGCATTTCTTAATAGGGACAGTCCGGTGAGCGCCATGATGCAGACGTCTTCCTATTACCATTTTTGTGGTAATAGCAACCACTGGTACTTGGTTTGCTATGAACCACGAATATGGTCGTACCAATCCTCGACAGTCTCCACGACGATGCCAGAGAGATGCCCATGAAGGTTCTTTTCAAATACCAATTGGATGCTATGGTAATCTTGCGATTGTTTTTTTTTTTTTGCTTATTGTAATTGTTAACTCGTAGATGCCATTTTTTTATTTCTCCACATGATCTGTTTTGTGCCATGGTCCACCATATCCGTGGACTAAAAGTACCGGGGAAGCCGAAGCTCGAAGTTCGATTAAAGATACAGAGGCCCAAGCAAGCTAATCATTCAGACTGCGGCGTCTTCGTCTGTATGTACATGGACTACATTTGTCGGCATGAGAGCCTCAAGGCGGCTGTCTGGAGCGAAGCAGATGTAGAAGCCTTGAGATATAGAATAACTTGGCAAATTCATAGCGGCCGTCCTAAAGCAGTTAGGAATATTGTAAATCCGACTAACGACGAGAATGGCTCAAGATGAGGCCCAATGATGACATTGTAAACGATTATTTTTATGACAAACCATTTTTATTTTGCAACATTTGATCTCCTTCTTTGAGACATGTATATTTGTGTGTTATGGTTTTTTTGGGAGTTATGTGCTGTGATTGTTTTTGCCCTTGTTGAGACATGTTTGATGATGGTAAGAAACTGTTATGGTGTGGTTTCTTTGCCCTTATTGAGACAGGTTGATGGTCGAAAAGAAAATGAGGGTAATGTCTTTACATGTATGCTGCTACACCGTCAGTTACATAGTGTAACAGACGGTTTAAAACACCAAAAAAATTATAAGTGTTGTTGTCTAATGTTTCTGCTACACCGTCCGTTACATAGTGTAATGGACGGTTATAACACCAAAAAAAATTCTAAGTGTTGATGTCTAATGTTTCTGCTACACCGTCCACCATATAGTCGAGCGGAAGGCCAAAACACCAAAAAAATTCTAAGTGGCCAAAAACACCGAAAAAATTCTAAGTGTTGATGTCTAATGTTTCTGCTACACCGTCCGCTACATAGTGTAGCGGACGGCTTAAAACACCAAAAAAATTATAAATGTTGATGTCTAATGTTTCTGCTACGTCGTCCGCTACATAGTGTAGCGGACGGCTTAAAACACCAAAAAAATTATAAGTGTTAATGTCTATTGTTTCTGTTACACCGTTCGCTACATAGTGTAGCGAACGGCTTATAACACCAAAAAAAATCTAAGTGTTAATGTCTAATGTTTCTTCTACGCCGTTCGCTACATAGTGTAGCGAACGGCTTAAAACACCAAAAAAAAAAAATTAAGTGTTGATGTCTGATGTTTCTGCTACGCCATCCGCTACATAGTGTAGCGGACGACATAGTGTTATGTTTCTTGCTCATAAAAGATAATTATAAAAAATACAAAAATGATTATTACAAAAAGTCCAACAAACTTGATGGCTCATAAAAGATTATTACGAAAAAAAAATACAAAAAAAAATATTACAAAAAGTCTAACAGACTTGATGGCTCATAAAAGATTATTATAAAAAACAAATTAGATTAAAGGTCGATTGCATCTTCTTCTTCCTTGTCTTCGGCATCATCTTCTTCCTCGTCTTGTAAACTCCCTGAACTTATCCCCAGTGCCTTTTAATAGTTCCACTTGTCACGTTTGGTCATTTTGTTGCACAATGCACACCTTCTCAGCTTTTTAGGTTGAGTTGCTTGTTCAATAGAGCTCTTCATCCGTCTAAATCTCTTGCGGCCTTTCGTTTGCAATATAATTGGATCCAAAGGCTAGATATCATTATCCTCTTCCTCAACCGGCCCATCACCTTCTGATCTCTGTGTAGGCTCAGTGTCAACCACATTGCTGACTGAAGCTACTTCAAACTGGTTGACGATGGGCTCTTGCTGCTCCGCTATCTCACGGAGATGTTTATATCCGGCCATTGTAGCAGAACTTTTTTCGGACAAACGGGTAAACATTGCACCAGATGATTATACCGCAACATCTCTGATTCTTCAAAGTCAGTATACGGATGCTCCAGAAAGGCAATGGTACTGTGCAACCTGTTTGTAACCTTAGTCCACCGTGGCAAGACGTATTTATCGGGGATTGCCTTATATTCTTTTGGGTGAAAAACCACAAAATGTGTCTACACAGGATGCCATGGAACTCAAACTTCTTGCAAACACATGTCACTGAATCCGTTAATGTGTCATGGCTAACCGTATACGTTCTACGCAACTTCTCAGGGACGAGGTCGTTCATCAGGGAATAAATCTTGTACTCACGTGTAGACTTTTCTGCCACCATGTTTATATTGTATCCTCCTGATTTTTGCAGCTCTACTTGGTATTGCATGAACATCTCCTTCATATAGACTTTTGCAACGTTCACCTTTAGCGGGTTCTCAAGCAACCTTCTCCTTTGTTTGTACATGCTTGCAAAGTCTACAGCCCTTTTCTTTCACGAATAATGAGGCAACCGCTTTTTGGGCAGATGTGACAAAAACTTTTCAAATTTGTAGTTTTACCTACATAACTATCGAACAAGGCATTCATAGATTCACTCCTGCCCGTCGTTTTCATGCCCGCAGAAAAATATCTTATCGTGTAAACGTTAATCCATTGCTCTTTGAGCTCATACAAGTGTTGGAGCCACTCGTAGTCTTGCAATGAGTAATCTTCAACAAGCTTTTCCCACCTCTCCTCAAATTCCTCAATCGTTAACGACTTATTAACGCACCTGTCAAAATCTTGTTTGAAGTTTAGATACTTTGCATACATGTGATGCAAACGTTCATGATATTTGTTGCTTATGTGCCAAGTGCACAAGTTGTGTCAAGTATCTGGGAAGAAGGTAGCAATATCCTTCTTCATTGCCAAATCTTGATCGGTGATGATGACTTTAGGTGATTTGTTGTTCATGGCTTCTAGCCACGTCTTAAACAACCATACAAAAGAACTCTTGCTCTTATCCCTTAAAAATGCGAACCCAAACAGGATGGAGTGATAATGATGATTAACGCATGTGAAAGGAGTGAACGGCATCGAGTACTTGTTGGTACGGTATGTGGTGTCGAAAGTCACAACATCTCCAAAATGCTTATAAGCAAGTCTTGAACGACCGTCGACCCAAAAAATTGTGCTAACTCAGTGCTCGTCGTCAAGTTTATAATCGTAGGTAAACTGCGGGTCCTCCATCTATATCCACTTCAATAGGCTCATTGTGGATTGAGCATCATTGAGGTCATATACAGCTCGTCTTTGGGTTCAGACCGCGTTACGAACGTTTGTCATGTTAAAATTTAGATTTTGAATTCCCCCAGCCTATTCAGGAAGAACATTAACAATGTCGGTAGGTCCTATCTGCGCATTACTCATTGTGTGAATCAGGCTCCCTGCAACATTACCCATCTTCTTGTGTTGATGCATCTGACTCACCTTAGAAGGGGTTACTAACGGATGAGTGTGTGCCAATTCCAAGCTAGTAATAAGCCGATGATCTTGGTTGGGTTTATGGCTTACGAACATCTTGACCTTGCAATTCGTGCGTGCAAAGTATTCATGTCTTCTCCGCGCATATCCTATTTCGTCATCACTATCATCATTACCGACGTGTGTCTCATTTTGCAGTGGGTGTCTGCTCTTATAACACTTGTATAAGCGAGAGCATATTTTTTTTGTTATGTTGCTTGTTCTTGTAGTCTTTATTCTAATGTCAAAACCAACCCTCAACGAATACGCTCGAAAACATTATTCGGCTTCCTCCAATGTTTGAAATGTTCACCCTAGATACGGATCACTGGCATCTATTGGGGTGTTGGAGCTTGACACGAAATCAGACATTGTGAAACAAAACCTATGTAGAAATAGATTACACTTAACTATCAAATGACGTTTCTTGAGCATAACAAATCAAAATTACCTTGATGAATATACTAATTTAACATGACAAATATAACAAACATAATCTCAAAAGTATCTCAAATTTAACAATTATTAATTTTTTGAACATAACAAATTAAAATTACTCTGATAAATAGACAAATTTAGTATACCAAAATACAACAAACATAATCTCAAATAATTTGAATTTAACTATAATAATTTTTTTGAAGTTAACAAATTAATTTCTTGAACATCACAAATTAAAATTATTTTGATGAATAGATTGATAAATAGAACAAAGATAGTCCCAAAAAAAATTATATATTCATCCAAAAAAAAAGAAACAAAAAGAAACTTCATCATTCAACCCATAAAGAAAACTTCACCATTCACAAACTTACCTTGCTTGAGTGAAGCTTGAAGTAAGTGTTACTTGAAGTTTGGAACTTGAATGGAGCTGAAAATGGAAGTAAGTGGATCTCAAGGAGATGAAAATGGAAAAGGGCTGAGAATTAGGGCACTTTGGATATATCTGCCACATCGTCTGCCATATGTCTGGCGGACAAAGTGGAGGACAAGATGTGACATATGTCAGCCAAAAGTCGTCTCTAGACAGTGTAGCGGATAACTTTTTGACTGACAATTGTCAGAGTCAAATAGTCGTCCGCTACACTGTGTAGCAGACGACTTGGGCGGGGCATTTTGTTAAAAGAAACCGTTCGCTACACTATGTAGCGGACGATTTCTTTTTTTAAAAAGATCTGGACGGCCAGATCACGCGGTCAACAAATATATATATTCCGTTTTCAAAATTGAAAAAAGTATCGGCGTTTGACGGACAATTTTAGTTTTTTTTCCTTTAGTTTTATAAATCAGTTTTCAAAATTGGGCTGTTTTTGAAAATTCTATTTTGGAGTTTTCAGTTTTGGTTTTTTTTTTTTTGAGATCTACCTTTCTAACTTTTATTGGAAGCATTTTATATTTCCTCTTACCTTCAATCCATATCACTAACACCTATCACCCATGAACACCAAACCACCAAAATTTCCAATCACCATACCAATAGACTGCTGCCACCACCACCACCACCAATGACCAACACTCCTGAACACCAGACTACAAACACATCCAACTACCATAGCCACTGACCGCTGATCTGCCACCACCACCATTGATTAAAACACCCGAACATCAAGCCTGCCAACCACCAAAGCCACTAACTGCCGCCACCACCACCAGTGAACAACACCTGCGAACATCGCAAACTACCATAGCCACCACCACCACCACTGACCAATACCGCTAATCACCAACCCTCTAACATCGATCATCACTACGACACCACCACTTGTTTAAATCCAAATCACCATCGTACCGACCCCCATTTTCCCTACAACAAACACCACCAAAAGATTACATCCATCGATTAGCCCTACTATCTTCGATTTGCGCAAGTAAATTCCAAGACAATCAAACCCATTCACCCAATCAAACCAATGAAGCCCTAATTCGCAAGGTAGTGTGTTATTGCCATAGTATTAGTTGGACAGTGGTAGAGAAGATGTGTTGATCGTGGTAGGGGTGCTTCTAGTTGTTGAACATATGAGCTCATAAGAAACTCTCAAGTTATTGAAAAATTAAAGAAAAGAGAAGAGAAGAAAAATAATAATAATAACTAAAAATAAATATAAAAACCAATTATCTAAAGTAGCAATCAAACAACCCATCAGTTTCGTTTTTTAAAAAAAAAAACTCAAAATAGTTTTGGTCTTTGTTTTTCTTGAAAAAAAATGAAAACTAAAATGGATTTCAAACACATTCTTAGTATATAAGGTAGTCTCGGGTATAAAGCGAACAACTTCTCATTTTAATAAATGTGAGATGAATAGACTCATTGGTGTGCTAGGTTAAGCACCTCACTTGAGGATCTTAAGCATTTCATATCATGTAACAACTTCCTTAGATATTTTCTTCTTGGACCTATTAAAGTGTCAATCTACTTCTCGATGGTTACGATTTCTCTATGAAAGTTTCAACCTTGCTGCAAAGCTCATTGATGTAGCTATGTTCCTGAATTTGTTACACAAAGCCCAAAATTTCCATTTGTAGACAATGTGGGATGTCAGGCTTATTCCATCTTACTTCTCTCAGCCCATCACGATGCCAATTGCGAACCACGGGTGCGCCAAATTGGTGAAGCATTGGAGTAGGTGTGCGTGCAGGTTGGATGCAGCTTGGTGCGTGCCCAATAATTTTCATTTATTTATGTTAATTTCCTAAATAACAAATTCGGCTAGGGTACGGATAGGACACGACTTGATATGTATGAGAAAAAAAAAACAGTTTTCAAAAGAAATATTAAGGGTTAAAACATAAAGTTTTGGGGAGCAAATCTTAATAGGCTATGTTTGACAACACTTTCAGTTTTGATTTTTAGTTTAAAAAAGAAACTAAGAGCAGTTTAAATTTTTTACAAAAACAAGTAGGTGTTTAATAACCCAATTTTTATTTTGATTTTTATTTTTTGGTGTTTGATTACCCAGTTTTTTTTTTGAGATGGTTTGCGATGGCAATGGTGGGGCGTGGCGGTGGCCGGCGGTCGTCGCCGGAGGTGGCTGTCGGCGGTGGGAGGGTGGTGGTTTCAAAAAATAAACCAAAACTAAAAACCGAAACTCATTTTTGGAGTTTTTAAAAACAGTCTTGGTTTAAAAAATTAATTTTTTAACTGGAAAAAAAAAATTGGTTACAAATGCGTTTATTTTTTCCATTTTTCAAAACTAAAAAAAAAGAATTAGAAAAAAAAAGAGTGTCAAACGGGACCTTAATTAACAAAATACGGAGTACCACCAGTACCAGTATTAAACTATTAATTAAGCTAATAACAGGAGCCTTGATATTTGAAGAGAGAGAGAGAGAGAGAGAGAGAGAGCAGCGGCGGCGAAGCAACTAGGCACGAGCGCGACCACCCTCGAGCAGCGACTACCACCCGCGACCTCCGGCAGCATTTTCCGAAAGGTAAGTTTTCTGTCTTCTTCTCTCTCGTTTGCGCTATTTTTTGATTTTACTTTCTGCCGAGCTCTACGCCTCTACCTTGTCTCATTCTTCTGGGCTGTGGACCAATTTTTTCTGTTGTGACTTGGAGCTATGAACGACAAGCAAAATCCTCCACCTCCACTCAATCACGGACTACACCACTATAGAATTATGTCACAAAGATCACGGCACTTCCACTCCCAATTTCAGGATTGAACTTTTGCGACTTAGTGTGAGTGTCTTTTATTTCTATATAAAATGACAAGCAAAATCCTCCACCTCCACTCAATCACGGACTACACCACTATAGAATTATGTGACAAAGATCACGGCACTTCCACTCCCAATTTCAGTATTGAACTTTTGCGACTTAGTGTGAGTGTCTTTTATTTCTAAATAAAGCTGTAGTTTTCATTTATTTCAGATGTTTGAAGGTTGTAAAATGATTCTGAGACACATGTTGTAAACATCCCCAACTTCGGAAGCTGGTAATACATCTACCAAATATTCAGTTATACCAAGGTATAAAGCGGAGCATCTAATCCATTAGCCACAAAATATCTCCATTAAAACTTAATTAAAATCTTTCTTCTTTCAAATCCACTAAAACCAAATAATAAGAAAGGCTAATAACCATTACAAAATTCTAATCTCAAATCAAATTATCCACATCCGGGGAAAGTTCTCAAAATAAATTACATTATTCAATTTTGCTAACAAAACCTATACTCTAATTTCCCAAGCATGTCACGTCTCTAATCACGTCTACTACCTGTGGCAAGGGACAAAACAAACAAATAGGGGGGTGAGTTCGAATAGCCCAGTAAGGGGGAAAACAAATGGGAAGCAATAGTCCAAAACAAGTTCATAGCTTTGACGAACAAGTGATAACAAATGATGAGAATGCAAATAAGGTGAATCAAATATGCGAAATGATCATTAAGCGGTCCAAAGAACCCAAATCGAATACAAAACCCGAAGCAAATATGCAAAATGATCATTAAGTGGTCCAAAGAACCCAGATCGAACACAAAACCCGAAGGTACGAAACGCATACCGGTAGTGTAATAGCCGTCATCAAGAGGACCATCCGAAAGACACTAAAAGTGACTACAAAAGTTACTAAACCACGAGGTGACTACAAAGTAACTACAAAAGTCATTGAGTGACTGCAAAAGTCACCGAAGTGACTACAAAAGTCTTATAAACTCCTCCTTTTTATAAAGGAGTTGTTTTTCTTAATGATCATGTACCACAAGGACAAATAAAAACAAAAGGAAAAGATATTTATTGAGCAGAAATTCAGAAACATGGCATCAATGGTTTATACCAATTGAAAACTAATTTCAAACAAAATCAACGATTAACCTATGGGCATGTTGCTGAGAATGAACTATTAAGCAAACCCATTATAGAGTGAATACATAACGAATCCTTTACCACAGCAAGAAGTACGAGATCCTTTACCTTAATCAAGCTTTTTGGTAAAGAAATCCTCAAAGCACCACCTTAGAATCTAAAGAGCTTTCCAAGCCTTCTCCTTTGCTCTCTCAGCAGTAAAGGAAAAGAAGTAGAGAACAAAAAGGGCCGGAAAGAAGAGAAAAGAAGAATAGCTTTTTGAAGGAAAACCCTAATTGGCAAATTACACTTTTATTCGAAGGAAAAGTATTCTTTCGACTGAATTCTTCAGTCGTGAAATTGTCTCCTTTAATGTTGTTTTTTCATCCGACCAAAAAGCTTTCCATTCGACCGAAAGATGTTTCCATTCAACTGAATCCTTCAGTCCTTGTTCTTTCTTGATAAAAAATACTTTTCATTCGAAACAAACTGTTTTCATTCGAAGCAAAATGTTTCCATTCGAAGCAAAATGTTTTCATTCGATGGAATCTTTTAGTAGCTCCAAGATATCACTGCTATTCCAAATTGATTCGAATGAATCATGGATTCATTTGACCGAATTTTTCAGAAATATTTTTAACCGTTTCCTTCTAATGATTTTATTCATTCAAAGTCCAAAAATAGTAATTGTAGACTCAAACTAAAGAGAACGAAAATACGAGTTCAACGAAACGAGAATCAATTCAATCGGAGGTCGGATGAATGAGGTATCGTCAAAAGAAGTTTTTGGTTGAAAACTTAATGGCACAAAAAAATACGGGAACAAAGGACATTGTCAGCAAGTTAGGGCCACCGGACACTTGACACGTGGCAAAAAGAGATCCACGCTTGAACCCAAAAATCCGGGGTATTACACATGTTTATAAATTTCAAGCAGTTTTTCAGATTGTGATGCTTTGTGTTCTATAAATTTGGAGCAATTTCATATGTATTTGATGGTATTGGACTATTGTAGAATGGTTAATTAAATTGTCAATATCCTTTTATGCACTTTGTTAAGAGTCAAATGGTCCCTGCTTTTTTAGGAGTTCAGTACTAAGTATAGTACTAAGTATACATAGTTAAAGGAATATATACAAAATTTTCTGTATCGCTGCTGCACCTGTATCCTAAAATTTTAAAAACTGTTGTTTCCGTCCACCCGCACCCATACTTGCACCTGTGTCCGTTCTTCATAGGATGCCAGCTTCTAGTGTGAGTTTTGCCTCTAGATTCTTTTGTTAGAAGTTGAATTAGCCATAATTTTGGATTGGTTTTTGCATATTATATCCTAGTTGGGAATCTTGTGTGTATCCATCTCACTGATTACTACTGATGCCTTTGGCTTATATGGAAAGTTGAAACCAGTGAGATAGTAACTAACTCATTAATGGCTTGTTTCCTTTTTTCTGACCATTTATGTAGTTGATTGATTCCTAATTTGTATTCAAGAATGGCTAGCCAAACCCGTGCAAGCAATGATCGTTCAAGGACGTACTGGACTCCAACAATGGAACACCATTTTGTTGATCTTATGCTAGAGCATATGCAAAGAGGGAATAGAATTGGCCATACATTCAACAAGCAAGCCTGGACAGATATGCTTGCTGTGTTCAATGATAAAAATGGATCTCAATATGATAAAGATGCTCTGAAAAGCCGATATACAACTTTGTGGAAGCAATTCTACGATATTAAGAATCTTCTTGGCCAAAGTGGGTTTTCTTGGGACGAAACTCGGCAAATGTTGGTAGCTGATGATTATGTCTGGAACGCTTACCTCAAGGTGCACTAAGTTTCTACTTGCATCTAATTTTTATTGACAACAATACTGTTGACTAACATCGAGATTTTTGTAGGCTTACCCGGATGCACGATCATACAAAACTAAACCAATGGTACACTTCAATGATTTATGCTTGATATTTGGATATACAACTGCTGATGGAAGATACAGCCGTTCTAGTCATGATTTATATACTGATGATGAAGTCCAAGGTGTAAACTCGGGTGTGTTTCCTTTTCCTGTTATAGAGAAATTTGTAGGTTTAGTTTGTTTTGTCATAAATGTTTCTTGCTAGCTTCTAGTGTTAAATTCAGCTTACTTAAGGTGATGCAAGATTCTGGCCATTAGGTGTAAGCTTTTGCTGAACCTTCAAAATTTGCCCAACTTTCTGTTTGGTTCAAGTTAACACTTAAATTTGCATCTGTTCCATAATTTAGTATTTAACTGGTTCCAGTTCACAAAATATCAGTTAGACCCTAATAAGCCAAGCACACCTGAAAGCAAGCTGCTATTCACTCACCATTTGATAGTGTTAAAGCATTCTGGCCTCGTAGTTACTCATAAGCATCTGGTTGCTGAAAGTGAACACATCTTCAGCCTGCTTTTTGAATATTTCTCACATAGGAGCGAGCCTAACAATTTTCTCTCCAGGTGATGGAACTGGAAATTTAGCTCCTTTATATGGTGAGCGCTCAAAGACTGATTGGACAGCACCCATGGACCGATACTTTATTGAACTAATGCTGACCCAAAAAGAAAAAGGCAACAAGCGTGAAAATACGTTTAGCAGACAAGCATGGACTGATATGCTCACATTGTTTAATATAAAACACGGGCCACATCATAGTAAAGGGGTCCTAAGACATCGTTGCAAAAAATTGGAGAAGTACTATAGTGATGCAACAATTCTGCTTAGACAAAAAGGCTTTTCTTGGGATGGCAAGCGAGAAATGGTAGCAGCTGATGATGATGTTTGGGATGGTTATATCAAGGTATTCGACTTGTCAATTCAATCATGCAGTTCCTTTGTTAGTTAGGGATAAGTGGCTTTCATAGCATTGTGCAGGCACACCCACATTTACGATCATACCGAAGTAAGTCATTGCCAAACTATGAAGATTTGGGATTGATATTCGGAGATGGAATCAACAAAGGAATTCATACTGATTCGCTTCAATATAGAGTCCTTGGAGATGACTTAGCCGGGGTGAAGTCTGGTGCGTTTTTATTTTTCTACTTCCAAGCTGGTTTTCTGGATATTTTACTGAAAGCATAAGGTGAATGCTGAGAATTCTCTTTTACTTGCCCAGTGGTTACAGTTTCTTAATTTTACTTCCTACGAGATATCTCAAAACCCATCCTTTCTAGCATAGAAAGCAAAAAAAAATTCATTCTACATGATCATACGCCTTCTCAATATCCAATTTACATAACAGATGTGGGGAGAGTAGTCATTCTACAAGATCTTGAAACGTAACACACTATGTACTTTCCGTGGAATAGTATCTGGAGGGTTTGGGCACCTCCAATTTGGGGTGCAACTTGGACGGGTTGGGTTGGGTTGGGTTGCGTTGGTTTTCAGCCCAATTCGAGAAAACCCAACCTTTTAAAAGCCCATCTCAACTAGGGATGGCAATTTAAATCCGACCCGGCGGATATCAGCCCCGCCCCGATCCTATAGGAGCGGGTTTTCTTGACTTTGACCGGGTTACGGGGCGGATATGGTATATAAAATTTAAACCCGCAGCGGGTACGGGGCGGGTTTGGTATTTAGGCTAACCGCCCCGCCCCGCTGTCTTATATATAATTAGTTTTTATACTAACCCTAGATCCAGGCGATCTCGACCATCCATCTTATAGTATATATAATGGATAAAGCCTCTTATCTTTCTCTTGCCTCTCAGTTCTGCCGCCCCTTCTCTCAAACTCACTTCTCTCTCTGTTTTCTCAACGCAACCCATCTTCTCTCAAACTCTCCATCTTCTCTCAAACTCTCACTTCCGCTGCGTCTTCTCCACCGCCGGTCGTCGCTCACGGAGAATCTGAGATCGATGCGAAGGCCACCGTATCTTCTTCGACTCCACCGCTGACCGTCGCTCACCGAGAATCTGAGATTGATCCGAAGGCCACTGATCTTCTGCGACTCCACCGCCACACAGTCTGAGATCAATCCATGGCTTTGGCCTGGGGGAGCCTTCAAAGAAGGAGAAGAGTTTAAGAAGGGGTTTGGGCGGGGCGGGGCGGGGCGGGGATGGGTTTTCTAAAGAATGTTAGGGTCGGATGTGGTATTAAGGTTATAGAACCCGGCGCGGGGCGGGTGCGGGGCGGGGTGGGATTTCAGGGGTAGCGGGGCGGGTTCGGATTTTAGCAGATCCGCATCCGACCCGCCCCATTGCCATCCCTAATCTCAACCCAACCCAGATTGGGCTTTTTCTACAAAAAGCCCAACCCAACCCAACTAACATCTAATTAATTTTTTGTTTCATTTGTGAATGAATAATTTTCTTCAACGCGTCTCATTATCTAAAGACTAACATTACTCACATTTGACTTATTGATAATACTTTAATCTTAGATAAATAAAAAGTTTCATTTATCCCCAAAAGATAAATATGATATTATAAAGAAATTTTTCTAGATCAATCAGTAAACAAACACATAGCTTAGGCACTAGGTAGCACGGACACGGACACGGTGTCGGACACCGACATCGACGGGGACACCAGACACCGCAATTTCCAAAAAACCAGATTTTGGACACCACTATTTTTTAATATATTTTTATTATATATATATATATATTTAATAAATATCAAATACATTCCACAATCTAACAATAATGAAAAGTTTGTTAAATTGGTGGGTTGTTTTGAAATTATTGTACTTGTATAGTTGAATATGATTATGTTTGTATGAGTTTGGGTATTTCTATAAACTTATGGCGCTAGTTTAGATAATAAGTTAACACGTGACACCAAAAAAAGGAATAGAAAATTGGAAACTCTGACTCACATAGCAATATAACCCCATCGACAACATCGAGGAGAGATCTGTCTTCTTCTTCTTCTTCCATGACAACAAAGGGACTTTCACGAGAGGGAGAAAAAAAAAAAGGAAAGACACGAGACTGACGAAAGGGAGAGACTTTCAGTATTCAGAAGAAAAAAGGAAGGAGTCAAGGAGACAACTGATGACTGACGAGATCAGGATACAAAGAGAAGAAGAATACATGTGGGTCAGCGACGACGGCGGAGGACCTCTGGCAACGGCGGACAGAAGACAACTTCGGTATCTTCGCGACTGAGCTCTGGCAACACCGGCAACACTGGCGACGAGAGAGAAGAAGACAGTCAACAGATTAGAGGTGACTGGTGAGAGAGAAGAAGACAACCGTGAGAGAGAAGAAGACAACTGTGAGAGAGAAGACAAAGGTAATCGGGTAATGGCTCAGATTAGAGCACATATTATATTTTTTGTAAAAAAACCCCAAATATTCTATTTATTACATATTGACCCCCGAAATTAGTTCAATTAATCTCAAATTGGCCCTAAACGGTCTAACACTGTTCCATGCTGTGTCCGACACTCCTCGACAAGTTGTCCGACACAGTGTCGGAAATTAAAAAAAAAAATAAAATTGGACACCGATTAGGCATGTCCGACACGTGTCGGCCGGTGTCCGGAGGGTGTCGGGGTGTCCGTCCGTTTAGGACACCATACCTCCACCTAGGAGAGGGGTTGGTGCTTCCTAGCTTAGGCATTAAAGACAACTAATAAATTCCAGTCTAATTAAAAAGTACTATAGTCTTCCTCAAACTAGCAAGATAAATGGACATCAACATGTGTAGAGGGGGAAAACAAGCAATAAGCTATAACACTTAATACAGTAAAACTCCTCCCACTTCAACTCATCCATTAACAAAAAACCATTAACAAAAGGTTTCACTATTCTGAAAGAGGAAATAAAATCCCAAGACACTTTGTGAAGACACCAACTGTTGCTAGCAGACTTGGTAATGGTTGCTATATGGGAGTTTTGAATGAACCGGTAAATCCCAGAATCTGTCTTGCAGTGTAATGCAGGCTATATGCCTCATACTTTGCCTTCTGTCCCTGTGGTATTGCCACAAAAGAAAAGATAAGCCAAAGATGTAATTAAAAACATTCTAGAACTTCTATCTAATGCAGCCTTGTCTACAGTGAAATTTCAGAGCGTTTCTGAATGTATTTGAGAAAGAAACATCAGCTCAGCATTTCAGTCAGACATTGTCATAGTCGCACTCCTCTATAGACAATGTACCAACCTGCCAGATTCTCCTTTCCTCTTCCAACATAATGTTTAAACGCAAAGATGGATAATCTTTCGTTGTGTTCTTTGTTCTTTGGAAATGCAAGTGATACTCCACTTCTATCTCCGTCTACACAGATGATCTGATAAGAAATTGAAAAGGAATCAAGATATATAAATAAGTGTAGCATCAGTGGCACGTGGTTTATGAACATTAAATCCTAGTTAGAGAACGAACTCATTTCGCAAGATATTTAAATCACAGAGTTGTATGTAGGCACATTATCAAGCAATACACCCGCACACAAATCAGGGGAACTGGTATCCCATTTTCAAGTGCATATGCTAATTGCTGTTTAATCATCAACGTTCACTTGACTAATCGATTAGGACAAACTACATGAGACTTTTTTTTCACCAGCACAATCCTAGAAAGGATATGATGCTGAAGGGAAAATCAAAATGGAACAGTCATGTTTCTTTAGGCCAGTTAACAGTCAATAAACAGATCTCAAGAAGCTTATAGCAACAAATTATACTGCACTACTTACGCCTAATTTCCTTCATCAGATAGATACTAGGTAGTAGGTCCTTGAGAACTTCAACTTAGTACTGGCAATCACAATTTAAATCCATGCTGTATGACAGGGCTATGCAAGAAGCTGTTTCATCTTTTCCCCCTCTCTTTTGCCCCCACTCAAATGTCTAGAACCCCAACTCAAATTTCTAGAAGAAACCTAAATCAAGACATGATCATAACTGACAATACCAAATTATACATTTGGAAGACATAAAAAACCTTCTACCTATAACTAAGGAAAACAGAATATAGGCAATGTCACCAAGAACCAGTTTCTTTTTTTCAAGAAGCAGAAGTTGAACGTTGATGATTACCCAGCAATGACACCAAGAACCAGTTTCTTTTTTTCAATTAACCAATAAAGTTGACTAGCATACCATATCAATGTTTGAATAAAATGCTATACTAAATTAACCAATAAAGTTGACATACACTCTTGAACTAGCATTAACATTCTTTTGCACTACTTGTCTGATTTGTCAGAGTGAGTGTTGCAATCGCTTCAGCAAGTGCTAAAAAAAAGGAATGATAAATCACAAAAAGGGACAAATATTTATGTTCACAAATAAACTATAGAAAACAAACATATACAGTAGTTGACTTACAAGACTCCACATTTTCAAGTTCTTCCAACTGTTCTTCAACACAAATTTGGGCGATGGACTCCTCAACCAATCTTGCGTGCACAGTAAACACTCTACAACTCGTGGAGTCAATGAACTACGAAATGAATCGAGGACTCGTCCCCCGGTACTGAATGCTGACTCTGAAGCCACGGTCGATATAGGAATAGCCAAAATATCACGAGCCATAAGGGATAGAACATGATACATGGGAGATTTTAGCTTCCCCCAAGCTAAAATATCAAAGTCAGGAGTACTAACCTCAACATCCTCGCCCAAATATCGTTCCCACTCGGACTTCATATTCAAACTCTCCTCTAATTTTAGAAACTGTTGCCACTCTCTAGTATGCTGATCCACATCCATGTCAGAACATATGTCCTCCATCTGAGCATTCTTGCCACTTTGAAACCTGTCCACATTATTTCCCACAACTACAGGCGAATAGTGTCCATAGAGTCGATCCATGAGAGACTTATAGCCTAGGAAGCACGGACACGGACACGGTGTCGGACACCGACACCGACGGGGACACCGGACACCGCAATTTCCAAAAAATTGGATTTTGGACACCGCAGGACACCGCTATTTTTTTAATATTTTTATTATATATATATATATATATAATAAATATCAAATACATTCCAGAATCTAAAATAACAAATAATAATGAAAAACTACCAAAACAAGGAATTCAAATACAAATCATACTTAAACGTTAAATCCAACATAGTGCAATGTACATGGTACATAAGTAACATAACATAAGAAATTAAGTCTTACAAAGTCATACGAATAGGAAACAAAGGAAATAACTGAAAGAAATTATTAATAAGTCGATCAAGTGCTCAATCTACATCGATCGTGTCATCTTCTTCGTCGTCCTCCTCACCTCCATCTACATCAGTATTCTCATCCCTGCATATTTCAGCTTCCATCTCTGGCTCATCAAGCGATAGATTCGCAAACCGAAGCATCCCGACATCTTCAAACCCATCATGATTATCTCCCCCCACATCCCACATTTTGGTCTCCCCTTGGCTATACTTTGGAGTCCTCCTTGACAAAAGACGGAGATTGCTATGAACAAAAACCAAGTCTTCCGCACGTTGGGGTGTCATCTTGTTCCTTCTCACCGAGTGAATAAAAGAATAGGTGCTCCAATTTCTTTCGGCACAAGATGATGAAGAAGGTTGTGCAAGAAGTTTCAAGGCTATGCCTTGGAGGATAGGTGCACTTGCACCGTAAAGAAGCCACCAAGTCTTGGGATCCATACCATAGCGATTAGACATGGAATCAAACTCTCTAAAATCCCCATTAGGCCCAATAAATTCAGCATACTCTAGATTGACCTTGTTGCGGTCCTCCAAGTTTGGAAAGTACCTCCGAAGACATTTCATTCTCTCCTTGTTGATCTCATTGTCCTTGTGTGGAGGAACTCGAGAAGGATCCTCATCAAGCCACTCACGGGTATAATACCTTATGAAAGAAAGTAATGAACATTGAACACATTTAGATATATAACTATAAGTAAGGGGCTACATTAGTAGAAGACTAGAAGCCAAAAAAATCAACTCAAATGTTAACGTAGGATGATATTACCTTGGGTTTAGAGAATGTGCCAAGCAGTGAAGTGGAGTATTATTCTTGTTCCAACGATCTACAAGAATATTTTGCACCACATCAAAGAAGGTGGACTCCTCGTCGGGTCTTTTCACTTCATGCTCATATATGGCCTTCTTAACTTTTTCAATCATCGAATCCCACATGTCATAGACTAGGTGAAGACAAGGCCTATCGGTATCACAAATCCTGAGCATGTCATACATGGGAGTAGTGAAAGCAAGTATGTAATCAATGGAATCCCACCATTCATCAGCCAACACCTTCTCCTTAACAAACCTAGCCTTTGCTACATCATCATCCCGATAAAGATTCCAACGATCACTAATTACCATGGCTTGAAGACCACCCTTAATGAGCTTAATCGTCCTAAGCATCACAATAGCAGAAGCAAATCGAGTTTCGGCCACAGAAAGCAACTTCAAATTCACAAACTCATTAAACATTGCCAATCTCATTGCGTGATTCATAATGAAATTCTTAACTTGCCAAGCATCCCCAATGACGTCAGTAATCCAAGCACATTCCATATAAGTAATATCATTATTGTCCGCATTCTTGGCTGCACATATGTTCCTCAATGCTAAGTTAAGAGTATGAACGACACATGGTGTCCAAACAATACTTGGAAATTGTTGCTCAAGAAGTTGCCCAGCAGCCTTACAAACAGGAGCATTGTCCGTGACAACTTGGACCACCTTCTCATGCCCAATCTCCAAAATCACGTCCCTCAACAACCCGGCAATAAAATGTTTGTCCTTATAATCACCCGAACAATCTATTGCTTTCAAAAACATAGGAGCACCATCAGAGACAGCCATGATATTAATGAGTGGCCTCCTTTGCGAGTCACTCCACCCATCACTAACAATAATTATACCCTTCTCAGCCCACATGGCTCGAATCGGTGATAACAACCTATCAACATTCCTTTTTTCCTTTTGCAAAAGAGTGGTCCTCAGCTTATTATAACCCGGTGGAACATAACCTCCAAGCTTATGATTAGCGGCAAAAGTATATGAGTTTTGATAGTGTGGGTTCCTCGCTAAGTTGAATGGCACACCCCCCGTATAGAACATCCTAGCAATTTCATGATCTAATTGCTCATGCTCCTCATTGTTAAAAGCCTCTTCAAGTTTATTTGTCCCCTTTCTTTTTTTTTATATTATCTTCCATGTATATTGAAGATGCACCAACATTAGAACCGGATCCACTAGTAGGGGGTAAAGGTACCTGAAAATTAGAAGCATTTTTTACTCTCTTTGCGGCTTCTTCCTCCAATCTTTTGAACTCCAATATGTCCTTCTTTGTCACTTTCGAGCAAGGTTTGATCCCAGCACCGCTTATAGCTAGCAAATGTGCCCTCACCCTTGTATACGACCCTTTCTTCTGCACTTTGCAAAAAGTGCACTCCCAAGGCAAGTTTCCCCCCCCTTGTGCAGACCTTCCCGTCCTTACTACGAATTTCCACAACGGTTTTAAAGGGTCGTTCATAGTTGCTGTTGATCCACTTACAGCACTAGTAGATTCATCCATTTCTGAAATTAAGTAATAAACTAATAATAAATATACACTAACACATTGCATTAACTACTGAAATTAAGTTGACAAAATAAGTTGGCAAAATAACTACTGAAATTAATTAAGTTGACTTAATAACTTCCAACATCTGGAAGTGGAAATTAACTGGTTGAGAAAGATGCGCAGCACAGCATACATGCAAAGGGAGAAATAAAAAAAGAGTCTTGAGTCTCTTGACTCTTTAATGTTGACTCAACAGTCAACAGACTCAACACAGGGAGAAATAAAGAGAGAGAGAGAGGCACGGCAGTCGCCTCACAGACGACTTCGAAGAGAAGGTACCTGTGACCTCCGGCGACGGCGGCGAGGACCTCCGGCGACGGCGGCGAGGACCTCTGGCGATAGCGACAGCGAGTCGCAGCAGCTGCTTCAGTCTTCGCGAGGGGCGACGGCGACTGGAATCGTCGGCGTCGGCTTCGGAATGGTCGCGAACAGCTCCGGCGACAGCTACAAGTCGACAGCTACAAGTCGACAGCTGCTTCAGTCTTCGTAAGGTGAGATTCGCAGACTTTTGGTTTTTCAGATTAGGGATTTAGGGCTGTTTTCTCTTAAAAAAACCCCCAATTCTTACATTTAATACCGATTGACCCCCGAAATTAGTTCCAAAAATTCCAAAGTAACCCCAAACGGTCGGACACTGCACATCACCGTGTCCGACACTCCTCGATGCAGTGTCCGACATGGTGTCGGAAAATTAAAAAAAAAAAAAAAAAAATTCGGACACCGATTGGCCGTGTCGGACACGTGTCGGGCGGTGTCCGGAGGGTGTCGGGGTGTCCGTCCGTTTAGGACACCAAACCCCCCCCTAGGAGGGGTGTCCGTGCTTCAGAGCTTATAGCCATCAAGCACTTTCTTTTGGTCACAAGTAGGATAGTACTTCGCGAGACTAAATTTCACATATTTTAGCTTATAACAAGAATCTAAAATCACTGCAATGATCAACAACAACAGATTGATTTTATCAATGCTACAAATTTTTTTAAATTTCTTCCTCATTTTCTGGGCCATACTTCTAAAAAATTCATTTTCATTACTCGCCCAACTTGAGATAAGTCCTTGGATCCTATTCATCTCACGAAAACAAATATTAGAAGTCACATACTTAGCTAGATATTCGATTGGTTGCAACATAAAATTGCTCCAAGAAAGTGGTTAGACTTTTCACTGTCATCCAATCTTCTTCCATAACGATGTGACCTACCTCAACTATGAAATTGCGATCATGCTCCTCTAACCCCTCAAACACCCTTTGATATTCAAGCGCGGTGGTCAACATAAGATAAGTCAAATTCCACCGCGTTTGAACATCCAAACACAAAGACCTCTTGGCTACAACCATTTCTTCCTCGGCACATTGTTTAAAAACTTGCAATCGAGATGGAGAACTTCTCACATATTTCACATAATCTCTTACACGCAACACCAACTCCTTGACTTCCTCAATCCCTTTTCTCACAATTAAGTTCAAAATATGCGCAAAGCATCTAACATGCATACATTCTCCATCCAATAACGACTCATACTTTTTGGCAAATTCAATTTTCAATTTCGAAAGTGCAACATCATTTGAAGAAGAATTGTCCACAGTAATTGTACAAACTCTATTACGGAGTCTCCATTCTTTTAAGCATGTCCTAATAGCTTGTGCAATATTTTCATCCTTCTGTGGAGTAGGAAATACACGAAAATTGATAATTCTTTTCTGTAACCTCCAATTCTTGTCGATATAATATGCTGTCAAGCACATATATCCAAGAGTTTGAATAGAAGTCCATAATATGTTGTGAAACACACTAACGAAACAAAATTTTCAAAGTTTTTCTTGAGCACAGTTTTCTCACTCATATATATGGATATGCAATCTTTTGTGATTGTAGTCCGTGAAACAAGCTGAAATTCCGGTCGCAATGCATTCCAAAACCTTTTAAACCCCTCTTTCTCCACAAAGCTAAAGGGTAATTCATCGATTATTATCATGCAAGCAAGCTCCTTTCGACAAAAGTCTTGATTAAAAGTCGACCTCAACCCAACAATGCTTTGGTCACTATTGTCGGTTGATGAGTGAGATGCAAGCGATTTTTGGCATTCTTTACAACTATTATAGACATGCCTCATGAGTATACTAGTTCCAAAACTCCCCTTATCATTGCACGTCGCAAACACTCTACTATAGTACTTACAAACTGCTTCAATAACTAGACCTTCATCATTTTTCACCTTGTCATAATGATCCCAAACATGAGATGATGTCGCATAAGTTTTTTTGCGCTTACCTTTACCCATGCCGCTGCGATTTCCTTCTTTAGGGCTCACCACGGAACCAGATGTTGTAGAGTTGCTTTCATCCATAAGTATTGAACAAGACTGCTCCTGCTTGGAAGAAGAGAAAAAGTGACCAGCTCATGATCGACGTGTTTGATGCAACCTGTGACCAAGTTGTTCACTCAATTCAGCTTAATAAGCTACTAAAATGGAGATAAGGTATCATAAGCCACAGATTCAGCTTAATAAGCTACAGAATTCAGCTTAATAATCAGTTTGGACATGTGGAAACATGAGGTTATCATAAGCCACGGATTCATCAAATCTGGAGGCAAAAGCAAGGAAAGGAAAGTAGTCAAATTGGCATGGTTAACAAGCATAGAGAGGTCCCAAGGCAAATGCAGATAAGGTATGAGTAGTGTAGTAAAAGTATACAACTCCAATTCTTCAGTGTGTTTCAGCAATTTGAGCTGGGGAACCTAAAATAAAAATTCATCTAACTAAAAATTCATCTAATGGTGGTATGACAATTAGAAAGAAAAGAAGCAATGAAAAAGCAAACAATAATGTTGGCAAGTTGGAAATTCAGCGGTCTAAATGACCCTGTACAACACTATGAAGTGAAAAGTCTTACTTTTTTAAGTTTTAATTATCTGTTGGATTCTTGTTGTCACCGACTCTGATTCATTTTGGCATGCAGATGACATTGAGATGAAGCATGTTAATCCATTTTGCACATCAGAACCTCATATTCACAAAATTCGATTGACACAGTACCTCTTAGTGAAGTCTACCTTACAAGTTAATAAGTGGCCATTTGGCATCCATTTTTCAGGATCTCAGTGAAGTCTACCTTTTTATCCTGTAGAAAATTTCTTAACATGTTGTCCCAGATACACACCCACAGTACATATAGCCAATATCTGTCTTGTTCTTAGCCATGCAAGCTGGAAAAAAGGGGAACACATGCGGATAAATTTCTACAACACATGAAACATGAGAAGATTTAGCATTTAATTGTTCCCTCTCAGTCGTGACACCTAACATGTATAACCCAACTGTCCAACTATGGAATGTAAGACTTGAGAATAATAGCTAAACAAGAGATGTGTCATTTTGTTTTTTGTTTGACAATTTTCACCTCTGAAATATATATAGGAACAAGAACAGTAGTCACTCCAATACCAAGCCCCAAGAGTAATTCATCGAAGGAGTGAGCTTTTGCACTGTTGCAAATTCAAATAAACTTCATATCAAACGATTTTGCAACAAACATAAATAAAGAAGGGGGTAAATATGAAGACAGAAACTAAAGGGTATCATCTCAATGCTTTACTTATACACAACCTTATCAATTTCAAGCACGAGATAACCAAAATACCCAAAATAAGATGTAAATGGATGTCGTTTGAAACCTTTTCAGATAGATGACTTATCTAAGCAGACTTCTCATACCAATCTTCCATATACAGTTCAAAAAGTTTGTGAAATTAAAAGCAAACATCAGAAATTCATGTCGATAGTTACTGTTACAGCAAAGAAATCGAAACGTATGCATTTGCAGATGCAAATTACCTTATCAAAGCACCAAGAATAAGAGGTACCGTGTCAATCTGAAGGGTGCGGCTACAACACAGCTAAATCCTTACATTCACAAAATTTGATTGACAAATGCCATTCACAGCAACAAGTTCGCTTTTGCCGAAGACAACCTGAGAGAGCAACGGGAGAAGGATCTGAACCTTCTTCTTCAAGTGCTTGCGAAAAGATGGGTGCGAGGAATTTGATTTGGGAGAAGGGACGATAATTCGGGATGTGGGACAATAGAACCCTAGAAATTTGATTCGGGGCTACAGCCTCTCTCGACGGTCGGGGAAGGAGTGATTGAAAGAGCCAATAGTCGGCTGTACTTGGGACATTATTTGTTTTTTCTTTTTGAGTTAGGATGGGTTAGCTTGGTTTAATGGGTTTGACCCAATTTAGCTCATTTAAATATTTACCCAACTTGAACCAACCCATTTATAAATTTGTTGGGTTTGGTGGGTTAAAACTTGTTCAAAATTGGGCTGGGTTGGTTAAAGCCCATTATAAACCAGCCCAAATTGCAGCCCTACCTCCAATGGTCTTTGCTTGACCGCTGCTTGTGGGTTGATTCTGACTTGCGATAACTTAAGGAGGAGGGTCTAATGTTGGTAAAATGGTGCTACAGTGAAAGAAAGATGGGAGGACAGCCAATCATTCTCTCCTCCACTGTGATGTGGCTCGAAACCTATGGTGTCTGCCTTTTGCTCTATTTGGGATCAACTGGGTGATGCCTGAGACTGTTTCAGTTGTTGGTTGCTTGGCAGGGTGTGGCGGTCCCTTGTGAAGTGAGGCGAAAGTGGTGTTTGGCTCCTATTGGCTTGTTTTGGTATTCTTCGAGAGGGCGAATAGGTGGTGTTCGAGAATGAGGAGTTAACAGCATTCTGCCTTGACCAATCCTTTTGAGACCCCCTTTCTTTTGAATCAACAAAACATTTCTGAAATCGTCCGAGTCTTTTAGTGGAGTTCCTTGACGATTCTCCAGTGAGAGCTAACTTGGAGTTATGTTTTGAGTCCCCAGTTTTTCATTTTTAGTGGGTTCTTGTGGCATTTCTTTTTTGTTCCTTGTACATGGGTTCCCCCCCCCCCCCTCGGGTGGATATACTGTTTATAATACATTTACTTATCAAAATAAAACTGGGTGTTACATTGTCAAACAGTATGAGAAATCCAAAAATACCCCTAGGGCAAAATTCAACCGAGGATCATTTTATACTGGCTTATGAAAACCACCATGATGTTCATGGTGAGCCACCCCATTCCCTAATATCCCCTAGGACATCCCATCCCCTTTTCTTTTTTCTGGTCAATCCCCTCCCGTTCTCGACTCCGCCTCCCAGCAGCAATCCACATCCTCCTCGACCATCTACCCCTTTTGTATCATGACCGTAACTTGGACACCACAACAACAACAATCATAACATTAAATGGGTATGGGTAATCAATCAGATTGGTCATTTCCCTAGGCAGCACCACCTATCAATTTGTCATTGCAGCCTTGAATTATCGAAAGCAGTGGTGACGATTTTGATCTAGTCCTTCATTCTTCTAATTTTCACTGAATTCGGTTGCTTTATTTTGGCAGATTGGATCAGGGAATTGGACAATCAAGTTGTCCGGTGAGATGAGTAGTCATATGAGTTTTTACTACAGGTACGTGGTCATTTTTTTTGATACATGAGATGAGTAGCTATTAGAGGCATATTTGAACCTAAATTGATAAACAAGATTGAAGTCCGGCCAAAACGGGTATAATACTGACAATTGGCGCGCTACCCACTCCGCTTGGTTTCCAGGTCATTGCCTCTCTTCCAACTCCGTTTGGTTTCATGGTGATCAGTGATTGTTGCGCGGGAAGTGGTGGCGAGAAATATGCGTGCTGGCCATTTGCCGTTGATGCTGGCTCTGAATTCTTTGACTGTGTGGTATTTAGATACTAAACTGGTGTAGTTTTGGTAAATTTGGTGCACATATTTCGGTACTTGATGCACACATACGGCACTTGAGTCGTTTCAAGTGTTTACACCATCCACAAATATCTAACGGCAGGAGGCGTGAGTGTAATTCCCACTACTTGAGACAACGAGTTTAATACTCCCAAATGTGTAGGCATCTGTGAGTATATTACCACATCTTTATCTGTGTGACAATTGGTTCTTTTCTTTTCTTCTCTCATCCATAGGATACCTTGATTTCTTTGAACCTTTTGTTTCTTCACTTCCATTTCAGTAAAACTATGATAAACACAGATAAACACATATGGGTGAGATAAAACTATGATAAACACAAAGGGATCCTATGGGTAGGGCTGTATACGAACCGAGTTCGAGCCGAACAGGGGTGTGTTCGAACTCGGTTCGTATATCTTTAGGGATGTTTGAGTTCGGGCTCGTGTTCGTTAAGAACCAAGTATGGATGTTTGAACTCGGCTCGAGTTCGTCAACGTAATACTCGGGCTCGGCTCGGCTTGTTTGTCAAGAAATGCAAACTGAAGCAACGACCGGAGAAGAGACTGCCGCCAACGGACTTCTGTATCTTCACAAAGATCGGAGATTCGGAGAAGACCCAATATTCTGAGAAGATCCCATATCTGCTCCGTGGTGATTTGTTTGCGTGTATCTGTGGAGGAGAGTGTGTGCGCGTGTGTGAGAGAGAGACATGGCGGTTTATGTGTGTATCTATGGAGGAGTGAGTGTGTGTGTGTGTCTGTGCATCAGAAGAAGGGATGGGGAAAAAGAGAGTGCGGCTGTGAAAATAATGATGGATGTTAGGGTTTACAAAATGGATTGGGAGAGGAGTTGGGCTGCCAACTTGCCATTTGGGCTTTCTAGTTGCCCATTATGTTTATGGCTTGGGCTACATGTGAGAATTCTTTTGGTATGTATTATTGGGCTTGAGTTTTAAGTAAATTAAATTTAAGCTTAGCATAAAATATGAATTTATTATGTAAACGACCCGTTCACGAACATTTTCGTGAACACTTCGAAGTGTTCATGCTCGGCTCGTTTAATAAACAAGCTTGAAAAAGTTGTTCATGTTCGGTTCGTATATTATACAAACGAACATGAACGAGCTCCCAAGTGAACGAACCACGAGCCGTTCGTGAACGGCTCGGTTCATTTACAGCCCTACGGCTATGGGTGAGAGAAGTAAAGAAAGAAACAATAGTTAAACACAGATAAAACTATGATAACATACTCTCTCACCCCTTCAACTTTGGGAGTGTTGCACTCGCTACCCGTCTCAAATTGCTCTGAGAATAAATGATGATATATTGGTTATAGATTTGGAGTAGTCTGGTGGCACAACAGTGCGCTCAACATGAGATATTAAACATCTGCTAGAAACTGATGCCCTGTACCTGCTATCATACTTCTTCCAATCTATGGAATCTTGTGCTTGTAGGTAGTGAGCGCTCGAGAACGTTCTGGACGCCACCAATGGACCATTACCTCATTGACTTACTGCTTGACCATTTGCATAGAGGAAATAGAATTGGACAGACATTCATTTCCCAGGCTTGGACTGACATGGTTATGTCATTCAATGCAATGTTTAAATCTCACTGTGACAAAGATGTTTTGAAGAACCGATACAAACATTTAAGGAGGCATTACAATGACATCAAAATTCTTTTAGAGCACGATGGCTTCTCTTGGGATGAAACACGAGAAATGGTGACGGCTGAAGATCATGTTTGGGACTCTTATATTAAGGTGGACTGCTATTTACTTCTTCATATTGATTTGTAAGGTAGTTTTCTCAAACCACAGTTTCTGTAGGCCCATCCTGATGCTCGATCATATAGAGTTAAAACAGTGCCAAGGTATCAGAAGTTGTCTGTTGTGTATGGGCAAGATAGTTACAAAGCAAGATACAGCTGTTTGGCTCGCAATGCAGACTCAGAGTGCAAAATCCCTGCGACAGATCAGAGTAAGTCAGATGTGGTTAGTCACGGTTTGAGGATTATTTTCACTATGCATAGTGAGGAATTGCAATTTCTAGTCACAAGTTTTCCACCAAACAAGTATGGTTCCCTTCCTGATTGAATGTTCCAAAAAAATTTCGTTGTTTACTTGTTACTTGGCATTTGGCATGCATAACCACATTTCTCCCTTATAATAGTGTATCTTTTTCGGTATGTTTGATATCAAGCCTGGTTACTGAGTCATCCATGATTTGCTAAAGAGTTCCCTAAATGTGGAGTGATATTTCATTTTGCTTTCACATTATTTTTCTTTGTTTTTCCATTATACACTAACAAATGATCATTACCCAGTGGTTTAGTCCGAGCAAGGCCATAAACTTTGGCGTAGTTCGTGTAAGAAACGAGTGCCCTCAGACCCGAACCTGTATACTAACGTGTCCCTTTTGTGCCCTCAAACTTTCTTTCTGTTCTTTCCCATTTAGCCACTGCTGTAAGTTGAAATCCTAATTAGAATTGGGTGCTTAAGATGACAGCTTGCAGTACTTTTCTGCTAAGGAAGCAAAGTAATATGTGTACTTAGAAGCAACGTGAATCATGTAATACTAGAATGTAATCTGGAAGCAGCTAGGAAGCAGCTAGGAAAAGCAAAGTAATTTGCATTGACTTACTGATTTTAATAAATCACACCTTAAGGATAGGTATCCTCTTCCTGGTCATTATCCGAATTGATGCCAGGGCCATGAGTTTCTAAGCTTCACAGACGCCTTTTTCGAATATAACTAAATCCGCAGGGAGGAGGATGACATCTCGAAGACGAAATTCATAATTGAATAAGGCTTATTTTGCTACAAAGTCATGCCGTTCGGTTTAAAGAATGCTGGACTAACTTATCAGTGCCTTGTTAGTAAGTTATTCTAGCCTCTTATAAGCCGGAATGTGGAGGGCTACGTAGATGACATGTTGGTCAAAAGCCTCAAGGCTAAAGACCATATAAGCGATCTCCGTGATTGCTTCAATCTTTTGCTGCAGTAGCAGATGCAACTCAAACCAACTGTGCGTTTTTCGTGTTGGGTGTGGCAAATTTCTAGTCTTCATGGTTTCTCATAGAGGATTAAAGCTAATCAGGAGAAGATCAATGCCATTCAATTCATGGCTCCCCCACGCACGGTCAAAGACGTGGAAGTGCTAACCAGCTGCGTTCGGTTTCTCTCCAAGTTATAAGATTTGGTGTCTCCCTTTATTCAAAGCCCTCAAGGGCTTGAAGAATTATCAATGAACAACAGTGTCAGGTTTCCTTCGACACTTCGAAGACGTAATTGATGGAGCCGCCACTTCTCTCTAAGCCGCTTCCGGGTGAGGTTTTACTTTTATACCTAGCTGTTGTTGACTCTGCCGTGAGTGCTGTGCTCGTCCGAGAGGAAGATAAGGTAAAACGCCCAATGTACTATGTTAGTAGGTCATCCTAGGGGTTGAGCTCCGTTATCCTAGTATGGATAAGCTAGCCTTTGTTGGCTTGATAGCTGCTCGAAAGCTCTGACTATATTTCTAGTCCCGTACCTTGTCATTCTCATGGATAAGCCACTCTGCCGTACTTTGCATAAGCTTGACTTGTTCGGACGCCTGGTACCCTGGTTAGTTGAACTTGCTGAGTTTGATATCCAATACAAGCCGCGCATTTTTATTGAGGGATAGGCTCTTGCCAACTTTATAGTGGAGTGCACATTTCTGTTGAAGACCCTCCAATAGAACCACTCGTCACTTGGACTTTGTCTGTTGATGGTTCTTATGACGTTAGTGGAGTGGTGCTGGCCTCATCCTTAAAAGGACTTGTTGGCCCAATAATTTGGTACGCTCTTATATTTGGTTTTTCGGCCTCCAAGAACGAAACAGATTATGAGGCTCTCATTGCTGCAATGCACTTGGCAAAGGCCATGCGTGCGGAATCACTGCAAGCCTTCAGTGATTCCCAATTAGTGGTCAAGTAACTCTCCAAGGAATATGAAGCTCGTGATCCAAAGATGTAGTCTGCTCATTCAAACACTTTGCATTAAGCAAATCAGTAGAAGTGATAACTCTCAGGCAAACGCTCACTTAGCTTCCTTGGATAACTCTGATGTCCAATGTATCGTCCACGTTGAGCTCCTCCAAGAGCCAAGTATCACTCAGAAGGAAGTAAAGGATGTGGATCAAGGATCGTCTTGGATGGATTTCATTAGGGCTTATTTGGATCATGTCTTATGCCATAAGATAAAAAAGAAGCTAGACGAATTCTCTTGCACTTGTCTAGATTTGCGGTTGCAGACGACGTCTTGTTCAAAAGGTTATTCACCCTTCCATATCTTTACTACCTCACTCCCGCCGAGGTTGAGTACGCGCTACGTGAAGTTCATGTGTCACCCACCAAAGTTTTGCAGCCATTCCTTAACAAAATCTTGCCCCACTTATCCTTATGACTAGCCTAATCTATTTTGCCTATGTGAGGCATGGACATCCTCTGCCCTTTTCTGCCTGCCACAGTTCAGCGAAGGTTCGTCATAAGTGGGTTGAAGCAAATCCTGGCAACCATTAGCACAAGTGTGAGTTCTTCTTATCGCAAGCTTGTTTGCCGCTTTGGTATCCCTCGGATTTTGATCATAGATGTTCCCAACCTACTTTGGTAGCACCCAAGGGCCCACAGCGGGTTCCGTTTCGCCCGACACTTCACATGGTCAGCGGTTAATTTCAACGCTCCCAAGCCAGTCAAAACGACCATGCTCAAGTCACGTGCATTTTCTCCTTGTGAAACAACCTTGGTGCGCCTTCCCCCTTGGGGGTCGGCCGCCCTCCCCCTTAGGGGGTCGGCGTGCCTCCCACATCTCATTCAACTCATGCTTTCCCTTGGCCTTACGCTGTCCTCGACGTCCGTCATCCGTCATCCGTCATCCGCGCTTGCGCGCCGTCGTCGCCATGATCGTCGCCCGCGCACCCAGCTCCCGTCGCCGCGAAGCCCGTCGTTCGCGCTCCCGCGCAATCTCCGCGTCACGTGCCCTCGGCACGACGCCGGTCTACATACACACTCCGCCTCGTCCATGCGCCGCGCCGCTGATACATTCGCACCCCCAAGCTCTCTGTCACACTACCGCTGATACAGTCGCACCCCGACACCATACACACTCCGCCGCACCCACGCGCTGCACCACTGATACAGTCGCGCCCCCTGGCTCTCTGTCACACTACCACGCTCCTTGCCTTGGTCCATCCTTTCACCACACCATGCGCATCTTGCCTTGGTCGTGGAACATGCTTCAACCCACTCCCCGGAGTGTGCAGCGTCCTGCGGGGATAGGCGACTCCTCTGGGATACTATCTCCGCCAGAGAGCTTTTCAACTCCCCTTCTGCTAGGTAGACGGCTCCTCCAGGATGTTACCTCTGCCCGTTGGGTAGACGGCTTCTCCGGGATGCTACCTTGATGCGCTCTGACTGCTCCGGCACAAGGACCCACCCGCAGGATAGGCTTGCTCTCTAAGACACTCTCCGCTAGGGAGCTTTTCAACTCCCCTTCCGCCAGGTAGACGGCTCCTCTGGGATGCTACCTCGGCCCACGGGATAGGCGACTCCTCCGAGACAATATCTCCGCCAAGGTGTCTGCGTGACCAGCCTACGTGCTCCAGCACTAGGGGCTTTCGTCGACACCCCTAGAGACTATGACCCCCGGGTCACTCCAAGACGGGAGCAAGTCTCTGGAGGGCATCGCGCCTAGTCTGTCTGGCAGTTGGGTGTCGGGTCTTCCCCACCACTGCTAGGCCTGTGAAACTCTGCAAGGGCTTGGACTGGTGGCTAGATCAAGGGGGTTCTCTGGCCACACCAGCGTTGTGGGAGCCAGTCTTTCCAGACAGATAGAGCGACGTTGTGCGGGGCAAGTCGGGTGAATATGCGATTTGACAGTCCGTGGAGCACCGGCAGTTGTGGACCCCTAGGTGACGTGTCACTCCTGGGGATCGCCACGTGTCGGTTGATGACATCATCATCTCAACCTCTATAAACAGGGGTCTTGAGAATTCAATTGAGGAATTCAAATCTTCAGACCCATAGAACTCACATTTTTCACTCTCACTCTAGAATCTTAGAGAGAGAAAGATACAGGACCTTGACTCTCGACCTAAACATCGGACTGTGATTGTCGTCGCGTATTCACCCCGCGCCATCGCCCTCGCAGCACTGCCACCCTCAGGCTCTGTTTGGGAATCCCTTGGTCTCTGCCCTCGCTCCATCCTTGCCGTGTCCCACATCAACATACGTGGCATCTGACTCGGACTGCATTCCTTGTGGCTCTTCCACGTCGACTGCGAACCCACTTCCTTGGCATCAATAGATAATGACTGTTAATTCCACAACCCCACTTTTAAGACTTTTCGCTCAACCTTATACATCGAACTTCAATTCACTTTAGTCACTTATCCACAGTCTAGTTGGTCTGGCTGAAGTTACAACTTGTACTTTGCTTTAAGGTATCAAGAAGAAGTTCCATGGAGCCAAGGGTCTCTGGGTGGACAAACTCCCAAAAATCCTCGAGGCTTGCACAACGACCAAAATTCACACAGGAGAGACTCCTTTGAACTTAGCCTATGGAAAATAGGCTCTCATTCCACACAGAGAGGCTCTTATGCTATGTTGGGCATGGACATCCTCGGCCCTTTTCTGCCTGCCACTGGCCAGCGAAAGTTCGTCGTAGTATTACCAAGTGGGTTGAAGTAGAATCCTTGGCAACTATCACGGAGCACAAGTGTGAGGTCGTCTTGTGGTAAGCTGTAATCTTCTGCTTTGGTATCCCTTGGATCTTGGTCATAGATAATGATCGTTAATTCGAGAACCTCACTTTTTGAGACTTTCTGCTCAATCTTATCTATCGAGCATCGGTTCACTTTAGTCGCTTATCCACAGTTGTATGGTCTGACTGAAGTTGCAAATCGGCCCTTGCTTTAAGGTATCAAGAAGGAGCTGCATGGAGCCAAGGGTCTCTAAATGGACAAACTCCCAATAGTCCTCAGGGCTTATCACACGATGAACAGAAATTCCACTGGAGAGACTCCTTTGCACTTAGCCTTTGAAACAAAGGCTCTCATTTTAGTAGAGATTGGCTACCATCTCCCCGTATCACTGCTTTTGATCCAAGTCACAACGATGACGCCCTCAAGGCCAGCTTGAACTTGCCGGATTAAACATGTGATCATTCGTCTTGGTTCTTACAAGCAGAGGGTTGCCGAGTTTCATGACTCAAGGATATATCCGCGTGCCTTTGATTGTGGTGACCTTGTCCTTCATAAGATGGAGGCTTCTGTATCCAAGGATGTTCTTGGCAAGTTTTTATCTAATTGGGTAGGCCCTTACAGGGTGGTCAAGTTGGGAGGCCTTGGAGCGTATCACTTGGAGACTTTAAGCGGGAAGCCTACTCATCTATATCATACTTAGCACCTTATAGCCTTAATTTTACTTCTTTTGTTTAGTGGTTCTTATACAAATTTTGGACGTGTCGACCCTTCCAGCTTACCTTCATTTTTTCTTTTGAGTTATGTACTACCTTAAAGGTTCTTATACATTTAAAGATGCAGTGACCCGGAGCGCAAAGAATTGCCAAAATGGCCTTAATTATATAATATATTTTACAAAGAAAAGGCTTCAAGGTGAATCACACATGAGCTTCCTAAGTTCTAAGGTTCCCCGTGCTGTTGCTTGGCAGGTTGCCCCTTAGCAGCTTTAGTCTGGGTGGCTCCTGAGCTGCCTGCACTGTAACAATCTCCGCCATTGCAACCATTGACGGGGATCCGCTCCTACGGCTACGGCTGTGCTGAACGCCCTTTTGCAGCTTTAGAGCTTCCTCCTCGGCCTTAACCTCAACAACAAACTTATGCTGGAACTTACTCTGCTCAAGGAGGGCCTTGGCAAGTTAATCTTTGCTAGTTTTGTAGGCATGTAGCCCCACACTGGGGCTGTCTCTCCATCCTTGATATTTACAGCCTCACAGGCCGCCGACTGCCCGAGCAGCTACCGCTACCCTGTCCTTCTGCTCGAGCTTTGCTACCCTAGCTTACAAGGTGGCCTTGGTCTTCTTGAGTCTCTTGACCATCCTGCTAAGGTCGGCCACCTTCTTCTCTAACTCTTTTCGTTGGTTCTTGGCCACGAGAACTTTCTCGTTGTCCTTGTCCAGGAGCGCCATGACCGTGATCAACTTCTCGGCCCCTATCTGAACCTGAGCCATTGCCTGCGGTGCACAATACTTGGAACTTTTCTGAAGAAATGAACTCATAAACACTTGGTGAGCCAAACATACCATGGTCGTGTTTAGCACTATCATATTTACTGTTGCGATGGCATCAGCCGACAAAAGATGCACCCACCCTGTCCATCGGAATAATCGCATTGCTCGACCATCCCATGCTGTCTTGAGGCTATGGAAGATGGACTTGTCCGTTATCACACTCCAATGTGGATGATAAGGAGTGGTAGACTTGGTCGATCCCGTGGGGCTAGCGTGAACAGGAGCCTTCCTCTTCTTGGGTACCTCTCACAGGCCGCCCAAACCAAGGACGCCTTCTCAGCCCTTTTCTTCTTCGGCTGACATCGCGCATCTTCTGATGTGTCCAACTCTAATTCCCAGATCTGGTAGTCGTCTACGCTGATCACCTAACATTCATTGGGAATAATATCCCCCAAAATAAAGTTAGGGCAAACGAACAATGGCTCCTCTTGGCTGTGGCCTTAGCCCTGGCTCGCTTCGCTGCCCTGCTGCGCTCCACTAGATGCCATTTTCTCTGCATGACAAAGTACTTGTTTGCCCTGCGCTTCTAAGCAATTCTACTATAATGTTGCTCAGTGTTTCTTAGGGTTATGCTCGTCCTCTTCTTTTGCCCGGCCCTCAAAGTCAAAAACGATTTTGTACTCTTTGAGCTGGTCATGGGACAAGGAGTATGTCGAAGTTATGGGCTCGGCTGCCTTATGCAGAGCGATGTGCTCGAGGTCTATCTCACTTAGCTTCTTGTCCTTTAGGGTGTTGCAATCCCTTGTTTGACATTTGGGGTTCCACGTTCCACGCGATCCTCTCAGGCAGTTTGACGAATAAAGTGTCGTCCTTTTAGCTGTGGTTGGATGACTAGGGGTTTTGGAAGAGGTTGGCTCTAGCCCTAAACCTACGGCTAGGGCAGTACCACCCCACTTGTTTTTTGATGTAACGATGGTGTAAAAATATCTAAACACACTTATCCTTGTCTCTATGCCAAGAGACGATGGCATTGATAGAGCGAAATGAATCTCCAAGCGTGTAGAGATAGCTGAGTAGGGGCCAAATCTTGTACTGTGAACAATTTCGTTTAGAAGGGATGAACGAGCACTCTGAAGCCATTGTGGAACATGTTACCATGCACGGCTATGTGGTCAATTGTGCAAAGGTTGGCTGCTTCACCCTCGTCAGGAATCTAAACTAGACATATCTTGGAATTTCACTACGCTCCCTTAACACCTTAAGGTTGTAATTACTCGGCCTACTTCTAAGTAGATGGGTGTTAAAGGATTTTGGCTCCTCGGCCTCATCTACTAGCTTATCTATGCCTGAGCCCTATGGGGACGAATGAAGAGCACCAAATGTAGCCCAGTATCTAAAGCCAAGGCGTCAAAGGTACACTCCTTGGCCCCTTCGTTCTGGTTTCTAGATGTATCAACCTAATACAGAAACGAACTCGCTATTAGACGAAGACATGATTTCAAATGAAAATGAAGAAATTTCAAGAATGTGAATGGGCTGGAGATCTTAGTTGGAAGAATGGAGTGGACAAATTTTCTAAGGGGAATGTACAAACTTCTGTGACTCTTCGACTCATCTGATTTCGCCGCTTCCTAAATCTCTCAAATTTTTTAAGTTTTGTTGCTCTTACTCTTGAAGTGAGAAGAAAATGAAAGGCAAAGCCCTTATATTGGTGCGCTTTGTGGCTAGGATCATCCGATGTTTCTTTCAATTGTTGAGATAAAACATCCGTTCGATTCTCCCTAGATGAAGCCCATGTGGCGTAACTGCACCCATCCCCATATTCACGCTTTATGAAGTGGGGGCAAAACCATCTCTCTACCCATGGAATCAAAACTAGTCCTAAAAAGAGCATAAGCGACTAAATGGGCTTGTGAACTTGCTCGTCCAGACGAGCGTATAAGCTGCTTCCTCTGGAGTCGAACTTACTCATCCGACCAGTATAAGAACAGACGAGCATATAAGCTCCTTCTTAAGGAGTATCGCTGATAGAAGTATAAGCGCTCCTCCTTTAGGAGTCACACTTGCTCGTCCGGACAAGCATATGAACTCCTTTCAAAGGAGTCAAGACTTGCTCACCTAAACGAGCATATGAACTCCTTCCTAAAGCGTTAAACTTGCTCCTTCCTTAGGAGTCAGATCTGCTCGTCCAGACGAGCACATGAGCTCCTTCCTAAGGAGTCAAACTTACTCGTCCAGACGAGCATATGAGGTCCTTCCTGAGTTGAACTTGCTCGTCTAGACAAACATATGAGCCCTTTCTCAAGGACTCACGATTTGCTCGTTCATACGAGAATATGAGCTCCTTCCTAAGCAGTCAAACTTGCTGTAAGGAGTCAAACTTGCTCGTCCAGACGAGTATGTGAGCTCCTAGGAGTCAAGCCTCTGCTTGTCTATACGAGCAGGCGAGCTTCAATCAAAGGATACATTCTTTTGCTCGGCCGTCCAAGTAGTAGAGCTCCCTAAGGAGATCAAGCTCTGTGCTCAACCGTCCGAGTAGAATGAACTCCTTAGACTAGCTCTTTGCTTGGACGCAGATGAGCTCCTGCAGACCAACTATCTGCTCCATCCTCCGAGCAAATTAGCTCCCTCAAAGGGTAATCTCCCTGCTCGGTCAGGTGAGTACATAAGCCCCATAAATAGACCAAGCTCTTTGCTCAGCCAGCCGAGTAGATGAACTTAGTCAAGCAATCTCATTCTCTGGTCGGCCGGCTGAGCAAATGAGCTCGTTTGGTTCTTACACTTCTCTGCTCAACTGACTAGTCGAGCAGATGAACTCCTTTTAAGCTGCAGAATTTGCTGCTCGGCTATACATTACAATGAAATTCCCAAAGATTTCATTTATTCCTCGTAGACTATGTCCCTTTTCAGGGCACAAATTTCGATGCTTGTTCAAATGGGTTGACCAATAGTGACATTAGATGGCCAGTAACTCCTATTGTGTCCGCAAGGAGAACTAGCTAACTTCCACATTCTTTTGCTAAAGAACATGGAATAGGAGGCAAATGATATTGGAAAAATATGTGGCCAATCTAAGAGTGACACTTGTCAGGCGGGACCACACTTTGGTTATGACCAGCTCTATTGGGATTAGACATCTGACCGAAGTTAATCGTTATCTGTTAATGTTATAAGTATCACTGCCTATCAAGGATCCCCCTCTCAGGAAAATCACCAGTAATTTCATCTCATAAGAGAAGGTATCCTCTCATCGCTATAAATATGCACGTCAGATATGAGGGCAAGGTAAGGTTTGATACCCAATACAATATCTCTCGAGTTCTTCTCTCCCGTATAATGACTTAGGCATTGGAGATTCCTCGCCCGATTCCCATCCGATAAGTCAGCGGTTTCTTCTTTGTTCTGTGCAAACCCATTCTTGAGCTCTTTGCGGTCCCTCCAGATTTTGTCCACAACAAATATTCATCAAGTTGATAACCTCCAATAGTTTATTAATTTGTGGGCTACCAACGAATTCAGAGGTGCATAATTACTAATGTATTCTATATAACTCAGAATTATTGCGTTTTGTGACCTATCATGTTGAATTTGTAACTATTAGAGAAAAATAATGCATTTACATACATAAAGGTAGGCCCTATTACGATTTCAATGTGCATATGACAGAAAACTGTGGAGATAAAGGTAAGAGGGAAGGTGATGGCAAAGATGAAGAAAATGATACCAATCCATTTGTAAAGGCTTAGTTACCTCAATGGAGATCTATGTCCCCAAATGGACAAATTTGTTGTTTCTGTAGTGACAAAATAATTACCTCTATTGGCGATTTGTACTTTAAGCGACAAAGTGCATTGATGAAGTACTTCAGAGGATCTTCAAGCTGAGGAGTCAGATGCTTCTCCTTTCCGTTTTCCTCGACAGCTGTTTTTATTCTTGCAGGATGACAATTGACTACCTCCTTCTCAATCAAAGCCGCCTCGTAATAAATAAACATAGGTTACTATACCCTCTAAACCTTAGTTGCACGAAGTAGATGCAAAATGCCTCGTGCAGAGTCTAACGTTCATAAGAGATGGTTATATGTTACAGTTATGCCTAGACATCAGGGACAGATTCAAGAGAAGAACCTGTACTTTTGGGCTCTACTTTTGTAGTGATTTCTCTAATTTTATTATGAGCAGCTCATATATGCTTCTTGTATTCAGTATGATACCTGATAATGAATGTGTGTAGTAAAACAAAAAATTCCAAGTTCCTCGAGGTATTCTTCTTTGACTATGAGTTTGACTGAATCTCCACGACTTATGAGAGTAGCCTCCTCCCCCCCTCTTCCCCCGGGCCCTTCCACTTATCGACGCTCAACTTTCGGCAAAGTGTGTATATAGAACATGTTTGATCATGTTTATATAGAACATGTTTGATCATGTTTATTGACTAGGAGTCTAGGGCTTATGTGAGCTGCAGTATTCTGGTATGCACCAAGCACGTATGCGATCATTTCGTAATGTATGGTAAAAGCTGACTTTTTTTGTATCAGAATTGGCTCCTCTCATAGAGGCAAATTTATTGTTTACAGTAGATTTGTATGCTAGGACATACATCGATTCCTAGATTATATTCAATTACTGCTTGTAAATAGGAAATCTTGGGAAGCATTTGTGGTTTTATGCAATATCATCTTAAAGATATCTTTCCTACCTATGGTTTTTCTCTGCTTGTAGGCGAGAGGAGGCATGTACACTTTCCTGGTTGTGCAGAACCATTGATTGATTGGAAACCGCCTATGGACCGCTGTTTGATTGTTCTGATGCTAGAGCAAGTGCAGAGAGGGAATAAAATTGACCTGACATTTGACAACCAACTTTGGGCTGGCATAACTCGATCATTTAATAAAAAACTCGGACTACAGTATAACAAATGTGTTCTACAAGATCGCTATATGTGTTTGATGAAAGAGTACACCGATGTCCAAAGTCTTCTCCATCGGGATGGATTTAAGTGGGATGAGACACAGCAGATGGTAGCGGCAGATAATGGTGTATGGGAAGCTTATTTCAAGGTGCACTTATCTTTCTTTGAAAAAGGAACTGTAATCTATTTCTAAAGGCCCGCCTATTGTTTCCTTGCAGCAATTATTTCCCTTTGTAGCCCACCCAAGTTGTTTGAACTTGTCTGCGTTTGCGAGAGAAACAAACCAATCGCAGTACCTAATCTTGCTTTTGTGACTCGGCGCTAAGTGTACTGTCAGATGATTTCTACAGGAAAACCCACATGCAAGTCCAATCAGAGGAAAAATCTTGGGAGACCACATGGATTTGTGTATGATTTTGCGAGACGGAATTGTGGATGGAAGCTTTATGAGTCAGAGTGAAGGGATGCAAGTGGACCATACTACCCTTGGCATGGAGATCATTGATATTTGTGGAGATATACGAATTGCAGGTACAGAAACTGAGACATCTCGTGAAAGGAAAAGTATTATAGGAACGGAGACATCTCATGAGAGGGAAAAACGGCCAACTGCGAGCCATTCAGCCTCAGGGCGTTCTACCAAAGTGCAGAAAACCGGCAAAGAGGACGTCCAAGAAGCATTTACTGATATCGTCTCAAAAATGGGAGACACAAAGGCAGATAAAACCTATAGCACCATAGAAAGTGCCATCGATGCACTACAAGTTATACCAAACCTAGAAGATGAGCTTTTATTAGATGCATGCGATCTTCTGGAAGATGAGAGAAAAGCCAAGACATTTTTAGCGTTAGGCGTCTCGCTGCGAAAGAAGTGGTTGCTCAGAAAGCTAGGCCACTAGAGTATTTTCTTTAAGTTGGTCAGTAAATTTTGCTTGTATTGCCCTTGACTTCCTAAGGTGTACATTGTTTTTTCACTTAAAACCTTGTGGTTTCTATTGCATTGCTTTTAGCACCCTAATGCATGTACTTGGTTCCAACTAGGTCCTGACACAAGGTTAGAATTATTTGCATAATAGCCAGGCTTGCCACACTTATGGTCCACTTTGGAGAATTTTTGGTATCAAGTTAAGAAGACGCATGTATTTTATTGTCAACTAATTGTAAAATGGAAAGTTTTGAACTCAAATCTCAAATTGTTTCAAGCCCCATTTGCCCTGTGTTCTAGATCTTCCACAAGCACGAGTTAGTAAATTTAACAATTGCAAAAATGAGACACTCTGATGTGCATTCTCTTCTATTTAGGTTATATTTTGTCGGTGGTGAATACTAATCAGAAGCAATATCATGCTAAATATATAATAATATTGGCTGTTAATTTCATTTGAATTTTCAACTAAGTTCTAGCACAATCTTGCTATCCTATTTGTTATTATTCAAGGTACATATCTTATATGTTGACCAAGAGTATTTATTGCATAGTTTTGAATAATTAGTTTCGACCATTTAGGGCTGTTGGATTAGATGATGCCAATGTGATAGAAAGAAGGCCAAAGGGAGGCACGAGAGTGTTTTATAATGTGCACCCAACGGTTCTGGATGGTGCCGATTATTGATTCCGGACCACTTAATATTTTCACATCAATTAAAGTTTATTAATTTTACAAATGCCTTGTCATTCTAAATAAATAACACTTTTATCTGGCAACCGAAAATAGGAATGTCTTTGCATTGTCATGTTTGATGTAATATCAATAATAAATTTCCTACTTATTTGAATGATTACAATCTTGACTTAGTATTGGGGTTGGGTAGGTTTATACAAGCTACCCTCAAAAGTTAATCAAGAGGAAATGATGACATTCTAACTAATTATTTTTTGTGAAAAATGATGTCAAAGGGATTTGATTAAAAAAGAATAACAAAAATGGCAATCAAATCCAGTTTGTCATAATAACCAAACATGGGAACAAAATATTTGAAAGATAACAGTACTCGGTTGACTATTATACTAATAGGCAAATTCAAGTTTGGTCACTGGTTATCGATACGTGTGAAAGTGACCATTAAAATTTGAAATTTACTTCAATTAGGTTACTCCATCAAATTGTCCTTGTCGCTCCCTGTTAAGTCCATTTAGTCAAGGGGTGATATCCGTCTTTTTACCCTCTTTTTTCTCTCTCTCTGTGCGTGTCTCACAAAACTGTCACACAAACTCGTCCACACCCCTACACCTAACACACAAAAGATATATTGCCCCCCCCCCCCCCATGCGCGCGCGCACACATACACACAACAACACAGTCTCTCTCTCTCTCTCTCTCTCTCTCACACACACACACACACACACAAATAAAACATACACAGTGTCGCGCGCACACGCACACACACTGCCACACGCGCGCAAACACATATAGTGTGCCTTGAGTTGTCCCTTCAGAGGGGGTGTTATTTTCTGGAATTACAAGCATAAAACTATAGATAGTGGTTATACACTTGTGAAATAATTTGATGCATGGTTTCCCAAGGAATGTCTTGTGTTAAATTGTTCGAGGCCAAATTTTCATTATGATTTATTTTTTCTTTGGTGGAAGCTCACCAAGATGAGAAATTTTTTATCCTAAGATAAAAAATAAGCCACAATTGGAGTCATCTCAATAATCTTTTAATGACATTTCACTGACTATTGAGGTTAAGTAGAGTCATATACTCTATGGCCATAAATGTCTTAATCTTTCAAACAGCTAATTACTCAACACAGAATCAAACTCAAACTTCCTATCCGTATTTCATCGACTACCAAGACCATAACTTAATGTCTAAGGTCTAACTAGTTGTATTAATGCTATGTCTATGAAATCCACTAATCAAAACCATGTGATCACTTGAAGAGAAATATGTTGCCCATCTTTTTTTTATTAATCTATCACCAAAATTGATAACATCGAATAACCTTTGAAGCATATCGCTTTGACTTAGCTAATATGAATAGCAAATTCTAAAAGCACCTAGGCGTCACACCCAAATACTCAAACTGTAACCATTATACTTTCGCTGCGCACTCTAAAGTCAAACCAAACCAGTTTAAACTATTACTGAATCCGTCACATTGAAAGTATTACCTTAAAGGATCCAAAAATCTAATTCTACATACATATATTGCACATCCATCAGAAATCACAACCTTTACTGTTCATAGCTTCTATTTGATTAAGCTACTCAAAGAAACCAAAAGATTACAATCTTATCCTTTAATCATCTTCTCTGGTTGATACTTACGATCCAAGAATTCTTAGGTAAGTAACCTGTCTATTATTGCGTACTCAGCGAAAATCTCAATCCAATGCTAAAACCTCAAATAAGTCTTCAAACCTAATAAAAGTTTTCAAAGTTGAATCTCCGTCGCAGATTATCTTAAACTTATGAGTCAACAGAATCTCATACCTAACCACTGATACCAACTGTAACACCCGGAATTTTCGAAGTGTTAAACAATCGTTCGATCAATCACTTAATCATTCAATCACCTCAATTAGATAAGAAAACCCCCATATGTATATCCGAGCTTCTACAATAAATCAAATTCTCAACTGATTATTCTTAAAGTATACTCAATTATGTAAGTTACACACTGATTCCCTCGTAGGGGCTTAAGTAAACAAAATAAATAAAAATCTAAATCAACTCCATAATCAAGCTCTAATCAATCTAAGAAATCTATTGATGTTAATTTTGCAAAATTTATAATAAATTCTAAGGAAACACTTTTATAGCTTAAAACATTATAAAAAGTCAAAATATGAATTTTCTAAAATTTTGAATTAAAATAAATTTTTAAATACCAGAAAGGCCTAAAAAATAGCTATTATTACTTCTAACTCAAATCAAACTCCAATAATTTTCATAATATCTTTATAATGTATAAGAAAAATACTGAAACTAAAATTAGGATTTAAAAAGCGCCGAAACCATTTTAAAATGATCCGTTTTGCTTAATCATATGCGATATGGATATAGTACCAAATCAACTTTAAAAATTATTACACTGAAACTGAAACTTTTTAATATCATAAAAGAATTACTATAAATTTTCCAAATTTTAATAAGAATTTTAAAGACTCCAAACAAATTTTAGAAAAACTGAGTTTGCAAAAAATATTTAAAATACCAAACGATATCAGAAAAATATGAAATTTTAACAGTAATTCTAATATTTCCCTAAGAATCTTCATGTAAGGTTTCAGAAAATTTCAACTATCGCACAATGCCCAACAGTCACGTGCTACAACTGTGCAAGCACAGTGTATCACTCCACTGCATAAACCCATTACTGTTCACCTGTCTTCTTCCTCACTTTCTGCCCACACTCAGAACACTCGTACTTACACCACGTCTGTAGACACTACAAATACACACATACACTTACCCCCCCCCCCCCCCCTTATAAACACTATACCCACACCACTTTCACATACAATCACACCTCCAAAGCACTTACACTGAGAATACCACCCATAAACTAAACCTCTAAAATAATTCAATCTTTCAACTATATGTTCAAGAATCATTCCGAAATCCAAACCCGTTAATCCCTAAAACCCCAAAATGGGTTTCTTTTAACTTGATCTTAAAACTGGAGAAAGTTGACAAAATCAAATATTTTGACATGCCCAGATCAAGATATGAGATGGAAACATACAAGTTATGCTTTCCATTCAAAATTGATGATCTTGAGAACGAACCCATGTCACAAAGAGAAAAACAAAAAACAAAAACAAAATTCGCTTATAGAAACACAAGATCAGTAGCTTCAACTTTCATGCATTTGCCTCCAATGCAAAGGAATAAAAAAAAACCCCCAATGAGCTCCTAAAATCTTCAATTGGGTGCACAAATGAGAGCTATTACACATGCACGCTACACCTGTTTATGGCAGCCGTGCAGCACCACCCTTGCACCCTCATTACACACCTACTTTTCACTCTATTCACACACACACATACACACTAGATATACACATACGTACACACACAACACCCATGCACTCATGGACACACACAACAACACACACTTAAATGGGTTAAAACACACACAACCTGTGAGGACCTTCGTTTAACATAGCTATAAATCTTATTTGATGCTTGTTATTATGCATGTAGTGTGAATATCCTACTTGTTGAAAGATCTTATGCGTTATATGAGTGGTATACGTGACTTATTTAGGTAGTACAAGTTGTATGCTTGTGTTGGCATAGAAGCACATCAAGTTAGTGGGTTGGCTTATTTTTAATCCTGATTAGTTGGTCTTAAGCATGATCAGTTATCCCTAAGCATGATTATTTAAGCCCTATCGTGACTATGCTAATCTGGATTAGTCAAGTTTAATTGTGATTAGTTAGTGACTAAGCTTGATTAGTTTGCCTTAATCTTGATTAAGCTAATTGTGATTACTTAGTTACTAATCTAGGTTAACTAGTACTAATTAAGCTTATTAAGTTTAGAAATTGATTTGGGTTGTCATGTTCTTATTGGTAAGACTTGGAAGAGGTCTAATACCCTTGAAATACTTGTTTCTCTAGGGAGAAAACTCAGCAGATTTCTCTAAAGTTTGGTGCTCATGTCTTCTATTTTTTAAAGTAAAAACAAGAAGAGAAGAGAGAAGGGAGCTACCTAGTTTTAGAGAAAACTATAGAAGAGGTTTGAGAGCTTGAAGAAGGAAGAGAACATGAGAATTTGCTGTTACATACTTCAGATTAGTTTGTTCCCTTCTTGACAAAAGATGAATTTCTTGACGAGTTCTACACCCTAATCTTGTCAAAGGTAGGGTTTTACATATGAGCAGCCTTGAGCTTACATATGAGCAGCCTTGAAGCACATATGAGCAGCCTTGAGCATGATTTTAATCATGGTTGGTGTGTATATATGGTGTGTTATGTGCTTATGGAGTGTTAGAATTGGATTAGAGAAATTTGGGCAGATTCTAGGTTGATCTTTAAACATGCATATCTCATTCAATACTTGTCGGATTTGAGTGTTTCATAACTTTCTGGAAAGCTGAAGATGTTATATTTAACATTGTTGCTTTGATCATGCTATTATTTGAAGTTTATTCCTCCCTAAATTGCATAATTACGAAACTGGTCGAAGCTGCTTAAACTGGGCAGATTCTGTGTTGATATTTAAACAAACATATCTCATTCAATACTTGTCAGATTTGGGTGTTCTCTAACTTTATGAAAATCTTAAGATGTATTCTTTAACATTGTCTTTAATATCACTCTCAGATTCGAAGCGTATGTTATCCTAAATTGCCTAGATTTGGAACTTGTCTGCTTTCACTGAAACTGTTTTGAGCTAAGAAATGCATATAAATGTTTTATATGATACTTGATGTGTTTAACATTATTTATGCATGATAGCATACTATATACCATGTGTGTCTTTGAAAGTAGTGGCGGGGGGTCGAAGGCCGGCAAATCGGGTTATATAGGAACATGATATATGTCTCAATAGGTTAACCGCCCAGGGGCATTACGTTGCGCCATATATGCTGTCAATATGTGCGAAGTCTTGTCTAAGGTCTAAATTTATCACTCACAAACTGAATTTGATCGGCTCAGCTTTTGACTGATCAATTTAGGGTCTTACCAAGAAAGGATGGTAGTGTTGACTTGTTGATTTTGATGATTCCAGACTTATCTTCTCTAACATTAATCTGACAATATTATTAAGAGAAACATTTCAGGATTTATCTTAATCAAACAAAGACAAGACCTTGTTATGGACAAAGCTTGAACTTGGACTTGGTTGGACTCGGGATTTAAAGACTTTGACTACATTGAAGACGCAAGAACCTGAAGTCTATTTTTTTCTTGTTAGCATTTCTAAGTCTTTCTTAAAAGATCTGACAGAAATTCTAGTAAAGAACCACTAGTAAAGATCTGACACCTCTAAAATTTTGTGTTATTACCTTAGACACCTCAATTCTCGATTATCGACAAAAATTATCGTCCTTTTATTTTTCGGATCAACAAATAATTATTTCTAATACATCAAAAAGTATGAGGTGTTACAATCAAATTTTAATAAATTTTTTTTTATTCCACTAACTAAAGCACTGACTACATTCTTGAGAAAAATAAAAAGACTCAATAGGACGAAAAGCATGTAAAGGACGGCCTAGGAAAAAATTAGGGCAAAAGAAATATAAATATAAAAAATGCTAGAAAAATAAAAATGTCCGCGAGGACAAAAACCCTGTAAAGGGAGGCCTAGGCAAAAGTTAGGGCAAGAAAAATTCTAAGTCTTATCAGCAACCTAGGGGATATCCTTCCACATCTATTTCCTCTTCTTGGCAGCCTGACTATTCTCGTCATACAAGATAGAATTCCATATCTATGTGTTTTTTTTTAAAATTGACCTTTGAGACACCGGAACCACATCGTTCAATTCCTTCACCTCAAAAGCCGGTTGTTTGTCCACTTTTTCTTAGTCTTTATCACCCTGTCTGTCAAACTGACCCTTGAGATAAGCTTCCATACTGGCCTCCCGGTTCCGAGTAGCTTTGGTAGTCATATTCCTCTTCAGTGATTTCTCCTTCAGCAACAAAGTGGGATATTGCTGGGGGCTCGTCCATATGCAAAGACCGGATGGGATTCCCGTCAGCATCAAACTTCTTCTTGAACATCTGGGAACCAAACAGTGCCTGATCCAAGTGACCCAAACTCTGTCTTCGGTCTGAGGACAATGAGAACTTTAAATTGTACTATGAGAAAACCTGCTCGACTCAAACATCTTCCAGCTCAATCCGATAGCAGCACGAGCTTCCCCATTGGCTTGCTCCAGAGATTGCACCTCACAAGCACTCGAGAAGTCCCAATCCAGCTCTGCCCTTAGTTTGCTCTCCAAGGTCAATACATTTTCCCATACACGGGCCCAAATCCAACTGATGTATGTGTTAGGCACCAAGGGAGCAATTGGCTCTATATTGGTGATGAAAGGTCTATATTCAATGAAACTGTGGGTATAAAGTGGCTCTATATAAACTTTCAAAATCACCTGATCATAGCCAAACTACCTCAGGATCTGATATGCAAAATATAAAGAGGTGTAATGCAGTCCCAGGAGATAAACACAAGGATATTTGGTTGTTCTCAGAACTGGCCTGTGAGCCCTCCACCACCTACAGTACCAATGGATATCCTTGGACTCTTGCACACATAAGGACTCTCGCACATAGAATAAATGAGTTCATTCGTCTATGCCAGAAGAGCGGAAAGCATTAGGGTTGTACCTTACTGCAGCAGGTTTGGCTATCAGACGCATATGGTCCAGCACCCACATGTACAAAAGCAAGGAACTACCTCTGAATGGAATGTCGGGATCTTTATGGAGATCAGTGATACCAAGTAAAGTTTCAGCTAGTATTAAATAGTTTTACCTCAGGTAGACACTTTAACCAGGACATTAGCCAGCCTCATATCAGCAATCCCAGGACCAGAAAAGGTGAGAAATTTGCCTACAAAGCATAGCACCAGAGCAACCACCCGACCATCGGTATACTGCTGATCATGACTAATAGGTTTGGCAGAAAAATACTATCTTTTTTTTATTCGGTAAATAAAAATATATATCAACCGATGAAACAAAAGTACAACATATGCAAGGGGCATACCCCGGCAATACAACAAAGAAACGCAAGTCTTGCTAAGCAAGAGCTAATAAGAAAACCTAAACTAGGTTGAAACATGCCACACTGGCATCAAAAGAAAAGAGGTAATACATAATCACTGAAGCCAGATCAGCAAAAGAAAATACAAAAAAGACCCATTAGTGACCACATGAAGGTAACAACAACAAGTGAAGCCACGTGGAGTCTAAAGATCCTAGTAGAAAGACCATCACACTAATAACAGCGATAAATCATGCTAAAAACCGCAACGGTCTGTCTGTACTTGGATCGATCTCCCAGATATCAATCTGGACTTAACCATGACGGGCTCAAGTGAATATGGAGTCGGGGAGCTGCCATTCACCCTGGAACCATCGGTTAGTTAGGGAGTTATCTACTTTTCTAGAAGAGAACAACCTCCACCGAATGACCTGCACAAGATCTGCTGCACAAGAAACCACATCAGTATACTTATTCTGGAAGGAATGAGAATTCCGCTCTCTCCAGTTTTAGTACACCAACACTGCAAAAGCTATCTAACAGACCGATGCCGGGAATCCAGGGCCCTACTCTACTCAGAGGAAGCTCTATCAACCATACCCTGCCAACTTAACATAGGCCAGTTAAGATTGCATTTCTTTTGAATAATAGACCGTAATTTGTACGTGAAAGGGCGACTAAAAAATAGATGATCATGGGACTCAAAAGGAATGCAACAAAAAACATAGCTCATGTTAGGAATGACATGAAAAGCAAAAAGCCTATCTTGCATACTTAACCTCTCCCTAATGGCCAGCCATAAGATGAAGTAATGAAGTGGAACACCCCACTTACACGACAGTAAGGAAGCTCATCTAGCTAACGGTCGCTTGTGTCGAAGGGCTTCCCACGTACTCGCAATGGAGAACTCCCCAGAACCACTAATCGTCCAGACGATTCTATTAGGCGTACCCGGGGCAGGACGAAAAGAGCTAGGGGTACTCTCGTGCAACTCCATGAGCTCAAGTGTATTGGACACAGGCCAGCACCACAAGGAGCCAAATATCACATTAGAAACCCTCGCTTGCCTACTTAGACCTGAGTCAGAAATAATCTTACCAGTAAGGGTAGGAATGATAGGACCTACCGGATGCCACCAATCAAACCACAGAGAGATCCTACTGCCATCCCCAACTATATACTGGGGAAAGAGCGAATCATATCCCTAACCATGAGAATCTTAAGCCAAGACCAGCTACAATCACTGGGACAAGAAACTTCCCAAACACTCATTTCTATCAGAATATTGGACTTAACCCATCGCGGCCAAAAGGAATCCGACCTATATGATATGATGGACCAAATGTGCCTAGAGATGGTAGCAAAGTTCCACACTTCAATCTGCTTAATACCTAGGCCACCCTCTTCCTCAAGATAACATACATCAGCCCAAGCCACCTTGGCTCCCGTGGTACAAAACCCTTCCAATGCCACGAATAATCGAACGTCGACAAGTGCCACAAACGAGCGACCAATGCCACGAATGGAATAGTTCAAAGCAAGATCAGAAAACGCCCTAAGGATAATTTCGAAAGGTTACCCAAAAAAATATTAAAAATTAAAAAGAAAATTTAAATTTAAAAGGATAAAAAAAAAATTGCCCAAGCCCTAATTCGGGCTAGCGCAACTCAGCGCAAACCCTAATTAGGGTCGGCGCGAGCAAGAGGAAGCAGGGGAGGGGAGGAAAGTAGGGGAAGGACGGGAGGGGAGAGGGCAGACGGCGCCGGTCACTGGCCTCCGGTAGCAGGGGCACAAAAAACAACAACCGATAACATGCGAAGAGCGGGTGATGGTTGCCGGTGACTGAAAAAGGGAAAACACTGCCGGAGCAAGGAAAACCTAGCCAAAAGAGAAGACGAACGGCGAAAACACCGCAAAACAGAGGGACAACACTACAAAAAACCTTCGATTGGCCAAGAAAACACGAAGAAGCAGAATCGGCCACCTCAAGGACCAAAACGGCAACGAACTACGATCGCCGAGACAGAACCAACCACCTCAAGCTCCAAAATGACAAAGAGCTAAGGTCACAGCAAGCGTGACTTCACCGGGAAGACGCCGAAAGAAAAGAAAAAAAAGAAGCCGAAAAAAGAGAAAACACAAAAAAAAGGACTGAACCAAACCCACTACCAAACTGGTACACAATTAAACCTCCACCCACTATGCCGGCAAGATTTGGAGTGCATTCAAGCAAACCGCCAGAAAATGCTGGAGAACAAAGCAAAGTGCTGCCAGCCGGGAAAGCTAGATCTCGTCCATCCATAGCTAAATACGGTAACGAAAAAGCTAGATCCGGAAATAGAAAAGCTAGATCTCAGCCATCCAAGGGAGATCCACCACCACCTAGCAGATCCGCGATTCACCAGGGAGTCTCTGGCCGCCGAAAATGAGCAACGGCGCCAGAAACAACAATCTTCAGTCACTTTCTCTCTCTAACTACATTCATTTTCTCTCTCTAACCCAAAAATACTTTATCGGTGGAGAACGTTGAATACCTTCACCCTAAATGAATGACCGGCGTGCTCTTTTGGAACCTTCAATAAAGCTTTGACATAACCATCTTGAACAGTTGGGACAACAATTGGAAGATTGGCTGGAATATCCACCAAAGCAGAAAACTCTTCAAAAGTATGGCAGAGTTTGGTTAGATCGAAGCAGAAAATGTGATCTTCAACATCCCAGAATTTGCAAGCGGCACGAAGAGTATCCTCACGAACCATCACTCCCCCCAAGCTCATTGTCGATATCAGTCTGAATCTCATGTCCATATAGATCAACTCAATCTTGTTAAAAGAGTCCGTGAATGCATGGAATTGGAGCTCGGAGATTGTAGGATCATCTTCGAAAGCCATTGAGAGTTCTGAAGAGAAAAGGGACAAATTTTGTACTGAAAGGAGGAATCTTGAATACATATAGGTGAGTAGCCCTAATTTGTATAGACTTGGGAGTCAAAAAATTTAAACTTTTTAAAATTTATCGAAAAAACCATCCATATTTCAATTAACCGGTCGGTTCTCCTAATTGACTTACACATTTGATGGTCCATGTTCTCTCAAGAAATTTTAATTTTCTTCTGACCAACCGGTCGGTTTTGGCTTAAAATCGAGTTTGTCTATGACCAACCGTCCAGTTTGGCCTTAACATGGAATCTAGGCTCTAACCAATCGGTCAGTTTCCCTTAAGAATATTTTTAGTCACTGACTGGTTAGTCAATCTTAGTTAAATTTTCACAGGGTTTGCCTATTTTTAGGCCAAACTCAGTACCTGTCAAAGCCTCAGCTCTCAAACCGTAACTCTCAAACTCCAGTTCCAGTTCTATTCTCCTTCTTTCAATGCATGAATGTGAGCGTATACTTGTAATATACATTTAACATAGGATACTAAAATAGTCATTAAAAAAACAGACAAAAAAAAATATTTAAGGTGCACTACATCATTGTTTGAAAGCCTACCCCTAGAGGACTCTAACTAATAGGCCTAACTCTGGACCTAAGAACTAACAGCAGTTGTCTTCAAGGTTTCCTCTAGGTTCTCTTGACGATTGGCACCTCCTCACAGCTGGACTTCGAGGCCTCTTGTGATCCTGCTTCGATTTCCTCGTTGGGTTCTTCCTCAGCCTCCTCAGAGTAGTTCCGATCTATGTTGCCTCGCCTTCACCTTTCTCTTCATGTTCTTCCTCCTCCAGCTTGGGGGAAGCCACCACTATTACAGTCTTGTTTGATTGAGATTTCTTATATGTGTGTCGGATGACTGTGGTGATCCGGGATGACTTCCGCCTTCGCTTTAATGGAGGAGCTTGAGCCTTTCTCTTGCTCCATGTGGCTACATCCTTGTCCTTGATTGGGGCCGTCATCGGTATAGGCTTCCTCTACCAAGTCCGGGTCACTACGATACTCTTAATTTGCTTGCCCTTAGGAACGACTAGGGTATCCCTAGGGGTACCAGTAGTAACATCAGAGGCTGGGGGCTCAGCCGAGCATGGCCCACAACTAGACCCACATCCCAAAGGTGGCACGAGGGAGTAGGAGTAGGCATCTCGGTACCTCCCTCCGAAGTCCCATACACAGAGAGCATATCATGATAGTCAGATACCATGCCCTTCAAGCTGTGTATCATCCTATAAGCATCTCGGAGCAGGGAGCAGGGTACCTACATTAGGGAAAAACACTAAGTCAAAAATTCGCATGTATAATATGAAGAAATAATATGAGATTGAATTAGAGTTTACCGTGTGAATTCGAGGCAACTCCTTGAGGCCAAAAACCTTGAAAGCTCTCTTTGGTCGCAAGATAACTCATACTCAGGAGCTTTGCCCTTGGGGAAGTGCGGCACTGTCCATTAAGGGAACAAAAGGCCCTCTGCCACTTTATATTCTTTCTTCTTCCCCTTTTCATTCTTATCTCGAGCCGCCTTTTCTCGCTGAATCTTCTTTAGCATCTCCGAGTTCAGGGAGGGTGCCAAATCTTCCCACATGAATGCCTCGTATATACGAGGACCGTTTGGCCACCGTAGCGATGATACCGGGATTCCCCTGAGCACAGTCCGTCTCAACCCCAATCCAGCTCTATAGTGCGGTACATTTCCTCAGGAGGAGCCGCCGGTATCCTGAAGCCCATGTCCTTTAGGTGATGTTGAGGAAGTACCTTATCACCTAAGTAGAACTCCTCCAGCAAGGACCTCACCAGTAACATTTGGCTCCGAGTACGGCCCAACTCCTCAGCATTCTCCTCCACTTTGTGCCACCACCGAGATAGGGATTCCTGAGACCAAGACACAATGGTGAGAGGTTGAAACAACTTAGAAAGAAAATTGCATAATCGAATGAACTCGCTTACTGGGTGCTCCCTCAACCCGTGAAAGTTGTCTTGATGCACGAATTCCAAGACCCTAGCCTGCTTGTCTCTATAGAGTTCCATCGGGTCATTGCTAATATAGTCACAGCAGGAGCCACCTCTGCCAAGCGAGAATCGCAAGACCCCAGAACCTTAAAAAATCAAATATGAGAGCAAAACAAGGCACATATGAGTATATGCTAAGAATAAGCTTGGAATCATTAGAAAATAATAAAAAGAGCTTAGGCATACCTCCCGGACATTACAAAATCCCATCAAGCTAAGCGACTGCCTCCGGGACACAGCACCCATCGATCTATACAAGTAAGCCAAAGCAGGAGTACCCCAGTCGTACTCCCCAATCTCCTCGATCACCTCAAGGGCCTGAAGGCACCACAACTGGATTGAGTCGTCCCCGTTGCTAAATAGGGTTTCCCCTAGAGTGTAGAGCAGAAAACCTCGGATAAATTGATCAACCGCTACGGCTTCCACTGTATCCAAGTTAATGGGCTCATAGTGATTCCCGATGGAGCCCAAAAGTATCAAGCCACCCTTCTTGAAGGATGGTTCGTAGCCAAGCAAGCGGATCACAAGGTCATGATCCTTATCGAGATCATGGGCCCAAAGAACAGGCCTCCCTCAACAATGAACACCGGTGATGTTGGTATAATCAAACGGGGTGATTGTGGCCTCCTCGAATGGCATATGAAAAGTGTTGGTGGAATCCCAGCAATGCTCGGCAAGGCATTAAAGATGTTTCTTACTCGGCGTAAAAGCATGCAATCCATCCAAAAAGGGGCGGAAGCCCATAGTTGTTATTATATCCTTAATGGGATCAGGGAGTTTTGCCTACCACTCTCCCACAAGGTCAGGGGAGCCCCTACATCGCATGTTCAAAGGGAGGGGCTGCAAATTCGCAAAGCAAAAGAGAAAACATGAGGAACCTTCTGGTTCATGAAATTGTATGAAAACCCTAAGGCGTGGGGACTATCGTGCATGGGCATGTTTTGTGTGTGAAATACGGTGAAATAGTGTGTGCCTATAAAGAAAATTCGAGCAAACTTACCTTCTCCATAAAGTAGAGTGCACTAAGATGAGTGCCTTACTCTGAAGTGAGTAGAGAACGATCCTAGGCTCGTTTCTTCGGTTGGAATCGGCTGATCTTGTCGATTTGTGGACCTCCTTCGTTCCCCTTGCGAGTCCGCACATATTCGTCCTAGCTGTTGTGGCATTTAATTGCAAATGACGCCGGACATGAACCTTAATGGGTGGTCGAACAGAGCTACGCATGATGGAATGTGGTTGAAGGTGTTTCAATATATGATGGCAAATGGGAGGAATGTGATGGCCAATGATGGTTGTGGTTGTGGTCAGCCAAGGTGGGTTACCGAGGAAAGGGATAGGGGGATGGAGAGAATGAGGAGGACGATCTGTATTAGGGCCTCCACTTTTATACTCAGAGCCGTGGGGACCTTCCATCCTCACAGCCGTGGGGGTTGAAGGATGAATGGGCGGCAACCAGTTGCTAGAGAGGGGTTAGAAGGTAGACAAAAGAAGATTTTACGGTCTCTACGTGTGTTAAATTATGTTATGCTCAAGAGAGACAATTGATCACTTTGTTTTTAATTAATCCATCAAAGTTTGCATGTCATAATCAACATTCGTAGATCTAGAGGATTGGAATTTTCCAGTTGTTAGTGCTTAATTAAGTGTAATACCCATTCAGATTGGTGCCCTTCTATTTTTGCATACAAGTCGGCTGTGATAGATTAAGCTTCACGATCTCGATCTCAAAAATGAATTCTCAGTCGTGACGAACACAAGCCTAACTCGAGCATCCCGCCAAAATAACCATACCAAGGTCGAGTAACTCCTTACGAGCTGAGTACTCATTCAAGTGTAACCCTGAATGTTCTACCAAGATTTTAGTTATAATTAAGCCAAACTTCTAGCGTATTCCAACAAGATATGTAATGTCTCAAAAAAAGGTGCACATCTTTGGTCAGTCGACTCAAAGATTACACGCTCTCACTTATTGGCGGGGTATTTTCATCCCTATCATTATCAAACTTGGGGTTTGATTTGTCTAAATTAGAAACGTAAGCACGTGCTTTAGGGCTTTACACAGCCCGATACTGCCAATAGTCTATTGTCAACACGTTGCAATCATACCAATCTCTGGAATATACAACTCTTGATAGTTACTTTCCCACCTTCCATAGTCTCTTTAATTTTACAACTGGTGATTCGGACACCGGAGGTGGAGGATGTCTGGTTCTGGCGATATGTTAAGCAACGAAACTTTTCCACTGCTCAGGTTTATAAGCAGCTAGCTGCGGAGTCTACTACTAGGGAAAATTTAGTTCATGCCTTGCCAGTGGGAGTTTGGCAAAAGCTTTGGAAAATGCCAATTCCGGAGAAATTGAAAAATGTTGTATGGCAATTCCTTCATCAGAGGCTTCCTGTCTCCTTTGCTTTAGCCCAAAGAAATTGCCAGGTTTGTTATGCCTGCCCTCTTTGCTCTCTTTCTTCAGAAACTCAAGACCACCTCTTTCTTCAATGTTGTCACGTTCAGTCAATATGGTGACAACATTTTGATCCCGATGGTCCCCCTAGCTTTTCGTCTGCCCAGGATTGGATCGTTTAATGTTTCAGCAAGCCAATCCGCCACAGTTCGCAAATGTCCGACCTCGACGGCATTATTGTTCAGCTATGGACCATTTGGTGTGGTAGAAATGATCTTATCTTTCGAAGACTCAAATTTTGTTTAGCCACCATCTTGGCCAAAGACCGTGAACTGCTTAGCTGTATCAGGGCGATGCCCCGCTTCGTTCGATACACCCGAAAATTAGATCATAAGACTCCTTCGAATAGCAGAGATTATCCAGTGCATTTTGAGCATTTTTACTATCTTCTAATTCCTGTGATGTTCTCCAACTCATGCATTTGCCCCTTTCCTTCGAACACTATAGCCTGCGTCATCTCAGTTGTTCACACTAGTGGTAGTACATTAACCGCCAGCCTTTTGGCCAATCAGTTGCATTTTGGTATTCGTTTTGTTGCTTTTAACGCCGACTGGGTTCCATCTGGTGCCCATTCTCATGTCCTTTTCTCAGTTAATGAAACTCTTGCAACAGTGGAGGCTATGATTCTGGCCGTTAAATGGCTTGTGCCCCATCTCTGTTCGCACATCATTGTTCTTGTTTCTCACACAGACTTGCTTGTGCAGACACAAAGACTTGATGCGCGTGATGAAGCTATTCATCATTTTTTGGATTTCATATCTAACTATAGTCAAGATATCCATTATGTACATATGGCCCAAGGCACTGAAGGTGTTTTGCAGCTTTCTTCAGCTTTAGCATTTTTTGCTTCCAGCTCAGCTCAGGAGTTGAAGCAGGCATAGTTTGGTGGTTTGCAGCCTCTTCCGCTCCCCTGAATCGCAACTTTGTTGTTATTGTGGCTAGAGCTTTTTATTGTCTTTCATGTTTTCATCCTGTTAATTTGATTTGTTTTGGCCATTGGCCTTGTACATTCGTTTGTAAACCACTTTTCTTTGGTATATATTTCTTACTTATCTCAAAAAAAAAAAAAAAAACACGCTGCAATCTTTACCTCTTCTGCGAATGGGACCTGAACTACATCACGGCACAACAGAGCGCAGAAAAAATAAAAAACCAACTTAGTGAACCACCAGAGATGGGATGAGATTCACATAAGGCAAACCATCAATGTACCAAATAGCTGAACTCTTAGGCCACCATTTAGATGCTACTTAAGATTGTCGGTCAATCATCTGTACACATTATCCCAACAGTAAATAGTACATCAACTTATCCTCGTCAAAGCAAAAAGGGAAACTTCTGTACTACAAGCCCCTTGTTTTCAAGTAAAACAGTCTACAACAGACCTGAGAATACGAAATCTCTAGTCGATCAAACCGGGATCTTCGACACTTGTGACCACAGGTACATACAATGGGATCTGCCATAAGGGTAAACTGCAGCCACTAGCTTGATTCATTGGCAGCTGTTTTCAACGTGGTTTCAGCTCGAGTTGAAGCTGAGGATTCTGCAGAGGTATCTGAAATGATGGGTTTCTTGAACTGCACGATGATCATGGTCATGTTGTCACATCCCTCGCCTCCAGCTGTTGATGGAGCTAAACACCGATCAAGCACTCTTTCACATATCACAGAAAGCTTGCTTTCCTGCACAGTTGGAGAATGATGTCAAGCAGGATGTCTCATATATGCCACTTGTTATTGCAACATTTGGAACATATGCTCCTTGTTATATGACATGCATCTCGGTCATGCATTAAATACACGTTTAGCCATGTCAGAAACTCAGGCACCTTCGTAACGCCTAGGTTACGTATTTGACACTTCTCAGCCAGTATATGCCACTAAAAAATGTATGTACCACCCCACAAACTTATGTAAAAGAATGCGATTTTATATGTGCCATTGGTGCAATACTCTTTAGAATAAGTCAAAGTCATTCCTAACGATTCATGTTACAAAAAGCACCAGTTGTACTCGAAAAAACTTGCAGATTAGTTGGACCAGAATCTTAGCCACATAGCAGCACCAGACACTCGAACAGAGATGCATAACACAATTAGAAACTTCCTTTCTCAAACAACAAGCCGGAGAATTTCTTGGGGTAGCATCTGGATACATATCTTTGAGCAGACAAAAGACGATTTTCTTTACCATTGAACCATAAGGCATTTACGTTCTTTTCAGCAATTTGGCAGGAAAAATAAAAAAAACCAAAGTGCCATGGTCAATAATAAGAATCTTCCGGGTTTCGTAATGTATCACCAATACAAACAAACAAGATGCATCACCCATGGTATTTTATTACACAAAAGACACGCCACTGACATCCTCCTTCCCAATGCAAGCTTTCTTATTTGTGCTCAAAAGGATTGTTGTTTTTTCCAATTCAATGCTGGCAATTACACAAGTTATAAAGATCATAGCAATTGATACGGTGGACAGCCTCTCATATAGACAAATTTGAACTTCTTTATTATGCCACCTTGAAAAAAGCCAGCCCAAGTAAAGTTTACAATTGAACCCCAACAAATGCACTAAAACAATATCTCAGACTTACAGAGGTTAACTGCTCTTGAATAAAATCTACTAGTTGCTGGCTCGACATGCAATCCCTGAAAAGTATTCATAAAACAGAAGTCATTCTAGTATCACTCAACATCCACAATTCCACTATCATAATAATTAACAAATATATATATATATATATATGGGAGCTGATCCATTGCTCGCGCGGGTAACTTCCGCTAAGTTGCCCTCGCGATATGTGGACGGTCCAGATCTATTTTTTGCGCTTTTTTTTCGTCGTGTAGCATGTAGCGGACGACGAAATCTGGCCCACCCATCGGGTCAGATGGACGGCCAGATCGCACAGGCAACTTAGTGGAAGTTTCCCGCGCGAGCAATGGATCAGCTATATATATATATATATATATATATATTAACACTAGTGTATCAAAGTTGCACAATCAAAATGCACAAAGGTCAGGACACCACTTAAGGATTCAAACAGCCTCACTGTCAAACAGTGACCAAGTAACGTCAATTATAATTCAGGAAAAATCTCAGGACGTAGGAGGCCAATAGATGCGTAACTAGATTTATAAAAATACTGATTTTCTATCCAGGAGCCAATCAGTACGTGCTAGAGTTAATCATGCTCTAATTTTCTATTAGAAAAATGGTGGCTAACTAGTACGTGATCATAGTTTAATGTAATGGAAAGGCTGCCTAGAACTAACAGTGACTAAACCTATAGCTGTATAAATTCTACGTTGTTGCTAAAACATGTCACTTTTATCCTCCAGTAAAAAAAGGATAACTGCATGCATAGGTCTGCCATGAAGCAGGAAAGTCTACAAGGCTAAACTAAGTTCCCATTACTGAGATGCTCCGGCCAACCGCAATCACTTTGAAGAACGTAAGTGGCTGCCTTTCTAGTTACAGTTTGAAGTAGGAAATTTTTACCAGCAAAAACATCTCTTCAGGTAAGCACAGGAAACATATAAAAAGGAGTCATGCCCCTCCATATCAGAAGAATTACTTCTGCTGATTGACAAAGGTCCAAGTGCTCATCTCCAGGTTTCAGGCACTTGCATCGAAAGCAATGATGTTTGATCAATTACAATTATCCCAAAAGATCTCTCTGGTGTTTGCTTAAAACAGCTAATAGTCACCAAGTACAGAGAACTCTGCAGCTAGAAAAAGTAAACTTGGTGCCCTGTAAAAATTTGTCTAGGGCTAATCTTGGAATCTAAAAACTTGGACTATCATGCGATTTTACAAGATTCATCAAATATGGCAGAAGGAACCTGCTAGGTGTATAATGAATATAGTAGACTATCAGAGTCAGACCTAAAAGCTAAAGCCCGTACATAAACTCGTAAATGATCCCAATAAAGGAAGTACATCTCAGTAAGAATGTTCGGTTCAAGAAAATGGGATTTAAGACTCCACAATGTTATTTTCACAGTAAGGATTAGTTTGTAGAGCCTACGATATCATAACTGAAGCTATGAAGCAATCAAGTGTCCTTGTTGCCCTCCTATGAAACTGAACCACATTTCAAGTTATCCATTAATTTTAACATCAACAAGCTTCAACTCAATAAATAACAGGCTAGCTTAATTAAACCAAACAAGGGAAGCATAAGCTGCTTACCAGATACCATCACATGCCAGCACGACAAAATCATCATCATCACAAAGCTCAACCTAACAAGAAGTAGCTGAATTTCAAAGTTGCTTGCAAACAAAAAGGTGACTTATGCAGAATGGGGTAAGTGGGGTACGCCATTCGAACTTGGTAAAGATCAACTAGGATTACAGAAAAAAACACTTAATAACCAGAACTCTAAAACAGAAAGTGAGAAGAGAGACAAGGGAGGGGAATATTTTTTTCAATGGTTTTAAAATATTTCCTCTCAAATTTCTTGGTTTTAAGAACCAGATAAAGCACAAAAGGTCAAACGAAAGTTAACCCACTAATGTTACTAAAAAACTGAGTAATGGTATAAATTATCTTTTAAATAATGATAAAATGTGCAAAAAATCATTTTATCTAATAGTTGATGATGTAGTCTAGACAAATCTATTTCGAGCCTTAGCTTCCAGTCAATATCCAAACAAGGATCTGAAGCTGTTTTATGATACAACCGTAATGTTCTTGGACTTGAGCACGATAAAAGAACTAAAATTTGCCCTCCCAAAAACACAAAAAGAGAACTAAGATAACTTTATAGCATTCTAAAATGGCGGTTTTGAAACTCTGCTGGCGAATAAATTAAGTATTTTGAGTCGTTTTGTTTAACTCTGAGTTCCCAATTGGCTTTATTGAAGTCCTTAGTATATAAATCCTCTATACTCACATAACCACGAGCAAAAACACATGGCACTCTCCATCCAGAGCACAATTAGTATGTAAAATTTGGAGGACCAAGAATATGGATTGGCCAACAAACAGAGTTTTACAACCAAGATGAAAACCAAAGAAAATCTCCAAAGCAAGCTTTTATAGCTTTTACCCCAAGAAGACCAGGAATGACAAATTGGATTCATGTACCAAACCCAGATTTTTGGCAAGGCCTCATTAAGTTGTGTTATCCATAACTGAAATTGGACTTGGGAAGAAGACACGTACAGTATTTATATCTGGATTGGAAGTTACAATTTGCTTTTCAGCAGGCAAAAACTTATTCTGCTTGAATTCCATGTCACCTGCAGCCAAAAACAAACTGCACATCAATAAAGAAAATACACATGCTGGTCTCTTTCAAGCGTACGCACATCTATGTATGTCTGAGATGTGTGTAGAAAATATAAAATATCACTTGGACTTGAAGTGAATCAAGCACCAGTGGCGTTTGTGCCCTATCATTCCGCCTCTGTTCCATTAATTGAAAATTAACTCGTATTTGCTGCTTACGGTGTGAAGCCAGAGTCAACATATGGACTAAGTTTCAGTCATTCAGAGTAAAGCTAATAATGCAAAGAGAACTGACAACCAATCAAAAGATATCACACCAAGCAGGTATAGCACCTATAGCCCTCGCAAGATTCAAACTGCCATTGACCCGTCCTGCATGGATAAAACCACCCGCTTTTAAAATCCTCTCTCTCTCAAGCTCAAGATCAGGTTTGTGGTCTAGGGAAAGATTGTATGCCTGCATAAAAATAGCCACAGAAAGAAAATAATGTTTCATCTTGTGCTGTAATTTAAGATATGTTCTGCACAAAAAGGACATTTCTACAATAAGTATATCATAGTAATTTGAAGTACCATAGGCATCTAAAGTTATCCCTAGTGCTTGATTACTAATGCTGTATGGATCATACGTAGCATTAATGTAAGAACGCGTATGCATCCCATTAACCATCTGCATACAGTTCTTTTAAAGTTTTACTTACCTGACCCTTCCTAGATATTACACAACGAGAATCACCAGCATTTGCAACAACGAGTTGGTTGTATCTAATAATTGCAACACAAGCTGTGCTCCCTGAAGTTGGTCCAGAAAAATCAGAGTGAGGTCCCTGATTAAGTGTAGAGAGTAACGGGTCACAAAACCGACCAAAATTAATAAATAACCTGGTACGAAAGTAATAACATGTGTAAGACACCGGTGAAAACATTGAGAAGGAGCACACAAAAACTCATCAAACAAAACAATGAAGTAGACATGTTATACTGCACTCAAAGGAAGCTGAAGTTAAAGGACAACTGCGAACTACTGCAGTACAATATAAGAGACATGGTTCAGGTACAGATTATCTAATTCCATCCAATATAGTAGCTTACTTTCCAATATCTCAATCCATTGAAAAAATCACTGATTAAAGCACATTATAATTCCAGAGGGTAATTATGCGTGTTGCGTTGTCTAATGTGAAACACAGAGAAAGAAGTGTCATCAACAACTTGGCTGTCCAAGCATGCTACTCTGACTGCAGAGAGTCCCTCACTTCATGATACATGGTATAGGAGCAGGCCATATCGAACAAATTCTCGTAAAGAAACACACATGGCTATAGATCAAATTTTATTATTAAGCAAAAATTCTCGAGTATATTCATTCGCACAAGTACCTCCTCAAAAGCCCAATCATCAACCTGGTGATTGCCCTCGCCACTTCTTGGAGACCATATCAAACCTTCTATCATACCAGTAAACTTGTTTATTTTATCACCCAAAACAGCTAACTCCCTCCACCCTCTTTGTCCACGCATCATATCATCCATTCTGCATTGACAAAGTAAAAATAGTTGCAACGACATTATATAGGGTATAGGACAAGAGAAAACACATATACTAAAACAAAATAGGCATATGAAAACATTGACATTGCACTGGTGATTATTGATTTCCAGATTTAGTGCATTGTTCAATTATGAAATTAACAAGCTGTCAAACACGAGGGTTTGATGTGAGTCTAAGCATCGACTTTGTGCACATACGTGGAACCATTATGTATCCCACCTGCTCCATTCAGCTCAGCTAATTAGCGGAACCAACAAAGGGTAATGACCATTATTTAGCATTTCACTCTTGCCTCCATTATAAAGGTCCTCCGAGAATAGCTTACAGCCAAAGATTAAGATTGAATTCTGTGGCATTAGGCATTGACTAACTTCTTCCCCTTACATTGAAACACTAAAAAGCAGTACTCCGGCCAAAATTATATGAAAATGCACGCCAATTCGGAGAGACATGTAATTGGAGTTGTACATATAAAACTTTGAGCCTGATCTACATAAAGAGCAAAATAATCCTATACTACTTGAACATGTTATGACTTACGGTCTTGACAATTAAAAAAGGACAACCCCTGTATTCAGTATTGGACCAGCTTGCTGCACCGTAAACATAGCACAAACAGTAATGTTCTGGCCACTAGTCCATCGATCATCTCAAAGGCTTATAAGTGCGTAGAACTTACCCAAACACATGGACAATCAATGATTCATTTGCAGAAGAAGATTACGCATATATTGAGCCACATGCAAGGATGTAATCTATTTCAAGCAAATAACCTGAAAAAAGCTTTCTGAACTGAGGTACCAATATCCCCTGCAGAGTAGGCTTCATGCTTTAGCACTTGTTGATGAAGATACTTGGCACAGAACTTAGCAACAACTTTACCTGCAGTTTAAAAGAATTGTGAGAGGATAAGATTTCTAAATGTGGCCTATAATCATGCATAAGTAAGTTTTGAACTAGCCACTGATGTTGTAACAACCTGAGTTCTTAGAGGTAAATAATAATTTTTTGGCTATATTTCTAAGAGAAAGGATGATGGACTTTTAGTGACATTAGCGACTAGTAATAGTTGCTTAAAGAAGTACTAGAGTTAGAATTAACAGTGTGTATTTTGGTGACTTGAATTTGAGATATAAATATCAGTTTAATCATTATGCTAAAAGGATGCAATTTGCACATGAAGCATCTAGTTGCTAGGTAGGTTGACACGACTCCAAGTACCAGGTGTTATTTAAATTAAAACTAATGCATATGAGAACAAAGAAAAGCGAATGGTAAGAATGTGTCTTTCTGAAGACCCGTCCACTTCTACTCAACTTGGGTTCGGGCGAGAGTGAGCCATGAGTTAGAAGAACATGAACGAGATTGATCCGTGAGTTAGGACAAAGAAGTGAGGAAGATGAAATTTAGAGAAGAGGTAGATGAAAGAGAAGACAGGTTGAAAAAGCAGAAGAGAAAACTGTGATGTAGAGAAGAGAAGAAATAAAAGGAAGAAAGTCAACCCGTGAGCAAGACTCGACAGAGAGGATATAATTTTGGAGAGTTTGCTGAAGTGGAATGGTGTAGAAAGGGGAATTTCATAGCACTAAATCTTTTATACCACGTGGTACAGTCATAATGATGTTCAGCCCATACCCACATTTGAGCTCCTGAAATTTCAATTGAAATGCTTGTTTTAAAGCGTGATAATTATCATGTGACCGAAATACATTATCCGATTGTGTAATGAAGCTTAAGTGCCTTTGACTAATGACAGTGTTTACTACTTGCATAATAGTAGTTGGAGAGATAGTGATTTGCAAGATTGATAGAACTTTGGTTTTACTAACTGTTGATGGCACCGAGATACGATCCCAGTAATTCATCAATTAGCGATGAAAATCGTATCCCAAAAATGTTATTGTGATTTTTCCTTACTCTATTGAGCTGTGATTTTTAAACTTACAGAGCTTCCCAGCTCACCCCCGACTATTTACCATTTAAGTGCAGATAGCAAGATATTACGACGAGCGGGATTAGAGCTGGACTGATTTGACTATCTCTAACTACTTTGCAGATTATTGTATTATGTTATCAGCGACAAGAGTTGGGTCTTTACAGCTGGTATAAGAGCAACAGCTAGGCTTAAATCACGTAGTTTAGCGTAAGCCTATCTTCCACCTGTAGGATGTTGTATAAACCGGATCGATACTAAACTAAAGGTGATCTTTTTTGCAAGATGGACCGAAAAATGTCACGATCCGAGTTTTGGGACCAAATATTTATTGGCTATGTTTTTTAGAGAACGATGATAGACATTTAGCAAAATTTGAGACTAGTATTTGTTACTTAAACACCTACAAGATTTACAATTAACCGTGGCCCCCTTGTAATGACTTGTCTTTCAGATATTAGTTTCAGTATAATCAGTATGCTAAAAGGATACAAGACCCAGGTGGAGCGTTCAAGTTGCTAGGTGGGGTGACTCTAGACTGCAACTTGTTAGAATAAAAGGAAAAAGAATGGAAGTCCGTGAAATATCCAAAAAAATGGAAGTCACCGAGATTGTGAACACCGGCCCACTTCCACTCCATTTAGGTTCTGCCGACAGAGAGCCGTGAGCTAAGAACAAGAAAGACAATATCCATGATTGAGTTAGGAAATAAAGAAGCGAGGAAAATAGAAGTTAAAGCAGGTAGATGACAGAATGCTGGTTGACAAAGGAGAAGCAAATTACAGAGAAAATTAAAGGCCGTGATGTAGAGAAGAGAAGTAACAAAAGGAAGAAATCAAGTCGTAAGCAAGAGATGGATACAAAGGAAATAATTTTGCAGAGTTAATTTAAGTGATTTGGTGAATAAAGGTAAGGAGGATTTTCATAGTACTGCATCTTTTAGAACACAGTACTTCCTAACGACGTTGCACTCTTATACACAATTGAAATGCTTGTTCTAAACTCTAAAGTGAGATATATATCACGTGATTAAAATATGTTGCTTAAGTGCTTTTGACCAATGTGTTCCACTGGTTCATCTACATGCATAATATTGTTAACATCTGCTGGCCTTATCACATCCCAATGAGGATATCAAAGGCAAGGAACTGAAGCAATAGTGAATGGCTAGATTATAGACATTGGTTTACTAGTTGGTTAGGGTACTGAGCAATGAACAAAGAAATTTATTGACGAGTGAATATAGTACACCAAATTTCTTAGAGTAATTTATTCTACTATAGGGTGCAATGATCAGCCCCAATTACTCTGGTGCAGATAGCCAGATTTTGCAACGAGCAGGATTAGAGCTGGATTGTTGAGATGATTTGCCTTATTTGTTATTAATTGTTATAATACTTGGAGCAACAGTAATTGCTTTCGAGACTATTGGATAATATTAATAGCAACAAATATTTGGTTTTGACAGAAGTACTTAATATGATCCTCGAAAGGAGGGTGCATTGACACGTGTTACTTATTTGTCATTAAAATAAATCTACAGTGACGAATAGAAAGCTGACACGTGTTCTTTAAAAGTATTGTCACATGATCGAGTTAGATTTTGCCAAGTGTCATGTGACTAAAATCTAACTGACATTAAATAGATTGTCATACTTACCTTTTAGTTTGTCACAATGATGTGGCTAAGCCAATTAAATTGTGCCACTTACTGTGATGAGGTGATCTAGCCACTCCGAAGGCACCACGGATCACCTTGTAGTTTTTAGCCAATAAGATTGTACCATAAACATCGTATTTATCTCTTCATTAAATTAAGAGTTAATTATCAAAGAGATGCAGTTTCATAGCAACACTCCCATCTACTATGATATGACCCCAAAGGGTGGAGATAAGTTTATTCTCTCAAGCCAGAGCTCTGCTAAATTGAAGACACAAAGTCATCAACTCGCAGAATACATCATTCCAGTTCAGACTTTCAAATTTGTTCACCATGGTATTTCATCCAAGTGTTCGTGACAAACTTAGTTAAATTTGCCATTTGATATGGAAACAAGTTACAAAGCCTTTGATCAAGCGTTAATCAAGAGAAAGAAACATCAGAGGACCTCTTCTCTGTGTAATGACTTATTTAGAGAATTGTACTCGCTATTCAAATCAATACAATTCAATCTGTTGCCACTTGTCCCTCTTCTTTTTAGACTCAAAATTTGTGTGGATGGAGGGAAATTGTAAAGGCCAAATTAATTTTTTAAATAGGATCCCTGAACTACTTTCCTTTTTCTACTTCCAAAAAAAGAGGCAAGGAATCTAGCAATGACAGAAAGTAATGATTCTGCTGGAGTTAGGCAACCCAAACGGGATAGACATAGTAAAAGAACTGCAGAGCTGAAAGTAAACAATCTGCATAACAACAAACTCAAGGGGATTGGGAAGTACAATTAAAGAACAAAACAAACAGGAAAGAACACAAAGGAGACAGGCCAGCCAGTTGCAAGAATGAAAGCACGCAATCTGACCAGAAGCTATGCTTGGAGTATTCCATGATATGGGTAAGATCCCCCCCGCCAATGCATGATATATACATCCATGTACCTCTGTATGTAACTGTATACATACGCAGGTTTTGAGTCCCATCATCCAGAAATGATAACACACAAGTTTCAACCCGAGAACAAATGCAAAATAGAATTTTCAATGCTCACCAGCAGTTTTTAATGCACATTTACAAGCCAAACGACAACGATAACACAATCCACGCACACAGACATGCACAATTAGAGGGAGACTCTCATAAATGATTTCGCACGAGCAATATATAATAGGCATGCATGGTAGAATGTCGCACTAAATAAAATACAGGTATAAAGCCATTTAAATAGGAACCATAATCACGCTTAATAAAATCCAGGCATAAAGCCATTTGAATAGGAACTGGGACCTTTCTGAGACTGTCCAAGTAATTATAATTATACCCACTATCCCAACTCTTGACAAGTAATCTACAAATGCTAGGATTCGGGAATTCACAGGCAAGTTGCTGGCTCATCTTCAACCACTTAACTTTGTAATTTCTTTAGATTAGGCAAAGCTGGGAAGAAAATGACAGGTGATGCAAAGGCACCTCAGCAGCAATGGGACAACGAGAAGAACTGTGTAGGTAGCATTTGTTGCTGGAATAATGGTAAGGAATGTACTTAAACGATGAAGATCACTACTAGTGGATTACGATGCGTATAATCTTCTTCGTTGGAACCAACAGGTTTCTGCAATGGTTAATCCAAGTAATGATAAGGAGAAGACAAGGCACAACTCTGATGTGCAAAGAGGTTGCTTGGCCAGGATTGGAATAGTTATGCCAAGCGTGTCTTCATGGAAGCTTCAGCAGAATTTAATCGATGATGATGACTGTGAAGGAAGTCCATGACAACAGTAGGGCCAATTAATTCCACAGTTGAGACACGAGATACTCGAGCAAACCAGGCTTCAACTCTATAAATTAAGCAGTGGAAAGAAAGGGCAGGTACAAAGCAGACAAAGAGAGAACTATTGACTTTTGCCTCCCTCACTAGAGATCCATTAGCCCACAAGCCAAGAACGTTACTGCCTGGTAATCATTTTGGCAATGCCATTCAACAACTAACAGACTCACAATGTAGCTCCCTAACTAGAGCATTGAGCTTAGGCTTTATACCATTGGCATGAGGGCACTACGTACACACTGCAAGGGTGAAGCAATCTCATTTCCTACCCCCTTCTTTTGTTCATTATGAGCCTTAGTCGACCTCTTTTGTTCCCTACCTGCTACTGCTTCAATTTGGTATCAGAGCTAAAACCTGACTTGAATTTGTTTGTGCAACAGAACCCATCGCCCACTCAAACCTACACACCTCCGAATCTGCCCCCATCTTCATCATGAATCCACACCACCATAATGGCAGTGGATTCCAATTATTCATAATTGTGAAGATGAAGTATCACACATGTAAGATGCAATTATTGCATATACATGAAGTTGGGCAAATTCTTCGTGAATCAGTCTACTCATCTAGACTAATACATTCATTTAGGGTAGGCAATTATGGGATTATAATCGCATATCCTTGCTTACTTATGGCCCTGTTCATAGCTACTTCGCACCAACTTATAACGTATAACACGTGATTTACTCCTTCCGTCCCAATTTCATTGCTCCATTTTAACTTTGCATGCAATAATAAGGAATGCGGTCTTATTTTTTATGTTTCCCGTATCTACCCTTAGATGACATTTTCTTTCAACTATTTTTGTTTAGTTAAATCTTTTCCAGAGTGTGGGACCCAAGCCCTTTTCTCTCTCTTTCTCGTTTGCTCACCCTTTCCTCCGGCATTCTTCGCACCTCTCCTGTAAGTTAAGTGCAATCTCATCTCCGCTATCATTAATGCTAAGAAAAGAGTTGTTTTGTTAGCTTTTACCAACACCCACTCCCACTTCATATTCATTCAACATATCATCAAATGGGCCTTTTGGTTTTTCTTTTTCTTTTGTATATCTCCATCAGAAGAACATCATTGTTTCACCCATCTATGGAGGTTTCGGAAATCCATCTTTAATCATCTCCTCTTTATGACTCTAACCCAACCCACCCCCCCCCCCCCCCTCCCCCCCTTTTCCATTTTAGCTTCCCCACATGACCAAACCGCCAATTCCATTGATAATCATTCTGAAACACACCAAGATGATTCTGAAAAGTCAAACTCTATGTCTTTTTGCTCCAAAAATAAGTCAGAAATGAAGGAAAAGTGATCATGATTTTTCAGGAATTACACTCGGTACATTGCTACAGCTAGTCGAACAACTACTTCGCAAATTGCTCGCCTAGTCTAGTTGAACACCGTACTCACCTCAACGCGTAGTCACTCGCCTAGCTCACCTCCTCAAACGCCTAGCGCTCACGTGGTGGTTGCCGAGGAGGGCAACTCCGGCCAAAGGGAGGTGCATGGTTGTCGACGAAAATTGTAGCCGATTGGTATCAAAGTTGGTGGCAATCAAAGGAGGAGGCGATTGAAGGAGGAGGTGGAGGGGGCGGCGGTGTAAATGACTCTTGACAGAGACTAAAGAGAGACCAGGAGACGTCATTATCTTCCCTGATTAGACATATAACAAAGGAAAAAATATCACAACTACATGGCCTGAAATTGCAGCGGCAATCTTCTGTGGTTGTTGAAGTGATATGTGGAGACTGAAGAGTTTGGGAGATGTAAGCAGTCTATATACAAGCCAGTTAATTAAAGGTGGGTCAAAAAATGACCCATTAACTTTCCTATGACTTAGTAGTAAGGGTAGATATGGTATAGTGTGTAGGATTTGTACACAGAAATAGGGAAGTGAGCAATAATTTTAGGACATCCCAAAAAGGAAAGTTGAGCAATAATGTAAGGGCGGAGGAGCAGTATTTATATTCATAAGCAATTAAAAAGAGCTGAAACATATCCCCAAGAAGAAAACATCTAGCTAGCTCCTTTTCGACTCATCGTCTTCAAAGTTCCAAATACCCTGGAACCAATGCACCTTGTTTGACGTCGCAGTACTTTTCGTTTCTCATTCATTTCTTCTTTCAGTTTAAGATGATTGAATTTGTGTTAAACTTGAAGTGTAAATCTCTTAGATTCTAAGGTCTACTTTAATTACTTCTAGGTGCCATTTGGATCATGAAATTCAAAAATCCATGGTTAAATAACAAGCCACCATGACCTTGTACCTTCCAGCGTTTATTTTGGTTAGGATAGCCTTTAAGTACTTCAATGTTACTGCTCATCACCAAGTTCATCGACCATCTGCATGATCTTACCTTCAATATCAGCATTCATTGGCAGACTTGCGCGGCTTATAACCGGTCTTCAGTGATCAACCAATTCATGTTGTCAGGAAACTGACTTTCTATAAAAGTTGCAGCTTTGCAGACTTTATGTCAATCTTTAATTTTAGATAAAGTTGACATGAAAGTCTACGAATTAGACACAAGATTTATTGCTATCTAGCTACAAAAAACATGACATGAGAAGTTAAGCCTCAATCCAACCCGAGAAATACAAACAGAGCCTAAATTCATTTAGTCTCACTGAAAGCACAGACTGGGCTCTCATGGGTCCCTGACACCTCACCGACATCTCCGGACACCTATTTTATTATGTTTTTAATTATCTGACACCATGTCGGACAAATCTTGAAGGAGTCCCGGACGCTTCATGAAGAAGTTCAGGCACTTATGGGGATGAAATGAATAATTGGAGACCCAAATAAACCTTTGTGGAGACTTGTAATAAAGTGCAGCAACGCTGCACAAGGTGGAGGAAAATTGAGTTGGTAGTGCAATTTTAGAGGTGAAATGTGCTTGTCGTATACGCAAATATAACAAAATTCAACGGTATCGCATGGTGTCCAAAATTTAGTTTTTGGGAGATCGCAGTGTCCGATGTCCTGGTTGATGTCGGTGTCGGAAGCGGGGTGTGTGCTCATGCTAACTAGAACCTACACTTGAAGATGCAAGTGGCTAAGCCCAAAACAACCCCTGTTCATACATAAAGTGGTGTAAGAATTTTTTTTGTAGGCTTGGCACAATTCATTATTTGTGAAAAGAACTGGATTGATAAAATGCTTAACAAATGAGAGAATACCAGTAGCTCTATCTAATGGTTGTCATCAGTTTAGATGCTAGGTGCACCTTTATCGTGTGATCTCACCCAACATTGGATGGGCTTTGTTACACGTGTGGGCCTAAATTAGTGGAACCCTTTAAGGGTTAGGGTTTGCCATCTAAAACTATAAACATAGAGTTGGTCATTACTCTCCCTTAATGAATTGCAGTTTTCGTATTATACTTAACAATATATTTTGTAGAGGAGAGTAGAAGACTTTTCCTAATATTGCAATTCTATTCTCGTGGTTACAGATATGTCTTTACCCCTGTTTTAATAGCTGCATGCTTAGAATATAGACCTTAGTAGCAGGAAGCTCCTAATATGTCACGCCTCTCTCTCAGAAACTTGCTTTTGCGATCCCAAGTTAGGAGCTCCATGGGATCCCATCAGAGGCAAACATGGAACTTAATCATGTCAGGCAGACAAAGATGCATGGAACAAGTGAGGTACTTGAAAATCAAGCCCTTTTTGACTCAATTCCTAGTTTCTCTTCTTTCAAGTCCTTAAAACCTCCTTATCCGCTTCCAACTACCCTAATCGAGAGAATAGAACTTTTCAATTAGTGCTCTCTCTCCAATTTATTTTTTTAACCCCGTATCTAACCATATTAGATAGGAGATGTGCTGCCTAGAAATGTCTCAAGAAGTGAACAACAGCAACAGAAATACTTTTACTTTGTTGTTTTCAACGGCAAGGAGCTGGTAACCACTTTGATGTGACGAGTACAAAGTAACAATTCACTGTCGCTTATGGTATTTTCAAGGAAAAAATTGTGTACACTAAGTGTAAGATATATTACACAAATGGTAATTATCTTTGCGCATTTGACTATTCAAGCCTCTCCCAACCTTAGATTCTTCCACGTGCTTACGCTTCCCATCCCCGGTCCCGCTCCCTCTCCCGCCCCCGCTTCGTGCAAACAAGATTTAGACAAGTTAGATCTCTATCCCTATTTAAATATGGTAAAGATTATATCATATATTTATTTTTCGAGTCTATACATGTTTCTTTGCGTTATTTATTTTTTTTAGTGAAAATTTGTCAACTAAATTTTATGCACTAATCTCGAGATGCTCACATACATAAGCCATGCTTATTGATTCTCGGGGATTATTATTTGGGTTGAATTAACTTCCTTGCAAAATCATTTACCAAAGCAAAATCACAAACCTTAACTGCTCTACATGTAGCGGCAATTTAATGTTGGGCTTGCTGCGACCCTGTAAAAGTGGTGGCTGTGGCGTGCAATCTGGCTGGAGCTGGAGCAAGATTGTAATCTGGTTCTCTCACGGTGGTGATCAGGGTGTGACGATAGCGGTTCCAGGTTATAACCTCCAGATGCGGTGGTTTTATGTTGGCCGGATTTCTACGGAGGCAATCTGGGCATGAAGCCAGGCGGGCAAGCAGTGACTGGTGGTTGTTGCCACGGGTGGGCCAGACAACGTGGCCACACTATAATGGCGTTTTGGCACTTGAACCACCGAAAGGTAGCCACTATGGTTGTTCGATGTTTTCATGATTGTAGCGACTGATGGTGGCTGATTGCGGCTGCTTCTGGCGATTGATCATCGTTAGGTGGTCAAGCTGGATGTGCTTCAAGATGGGATTGCCGATGGTCGTGACCAATCGTGGTCGCTGTAGTGCCGGCATCGAGTAAGATGCGGTGGTTGTGAGTCTTTTTTCGGCAATGCAGAGGCTGTCAATGGAGGTGTGGGTGATTACCAACTGCGTGATGGCCGACCGGAGGGTAGCCATACTAAGTGGAGCCTTTGAGCTGGTGTCGCGCTCAAGTTGTCGACTGAAGGGTGGTTAGCGGTGGCATTGCGGCTGGTATTGTTCTACACGGTGACCAGGGTTTTCCAAAGGGAAAAACTTTAAGTTAGGATTTTTCTTTTTAATTTTTTTTCCTTTTTGGGCCTAAGGCCTCAAACTGCCAGGCTAAGAACTTTAAAATCCCAAATGGGCTTGGGGACTACTACTACTTTTGGTTTAAACCCCAGCTGTAAATTCTTAATTAAAAATGGGTTTTAACGGTGTTAGGTTCTCGACTCAAGCCCAACCTCAATGTTGGGCATGGCTTTACTTGGTCCATTGGATAAGGCATGGGTTCTTGGGCCGATAGAACCTTGAAGAATATGTAAATTACTCCCTCTGTCCCACAAAATTTGACCAACTTTTTTTGCACGCAGATTAAGGATTTAAGTGGTATATTGTGTGTTTTTCATTCTACCCTTTAAAGACTCATTATACCCTTTAGAGAGAGGAGGGGAAGGAAGTAGGCCAGGAGAGAGAAAATGGTTAGTAGAGAAATGAATAAAAAAGTGTAAGAAACTGGGTCAGGAGAGATAAATGAGTTGATGTAAATTTAAATGTGTAGAGAGAAATAGAAAAAAAAATTGTTAAAAGGGTTAATATGTATAAGTACATACAGAATCTTTCTTAATTTGAAAATGAGCAATTTTCGTGGGGATGACCCAAAAGGGAAATATGATCAATTTTTGTGGAACGAAGGAGTAGTTCAGAGCTGAAGCATTTTTTGTTTTTCTTTTCAGACCGCTATTCCTAAACTACTACGGGCTAAAACTACAATGGCCTGTGATAACCTAGCAAATTATCAAGCTTCAAAAGTTTGTAAATTTATATCAAGATATTCTTGTTTCTTCGGGTCTTCGAGATGGTCTCATCCCATGTTGATAAATGAGCTGATCTTACGGGAACTTTCACAGTCCTTATAGATTGGACTCATGATTCTTTACTAGTTGGTTTTCCGAAGGAGCGTTGTGCTTCTTAGCAGGCAATATTGTATTGTAACTTTGAGCCTGAGATAAGTGCAAGATGAATATGTCCAGTCGACTTGTGCTCATGGCTGAAATTATTATGAAATCCCTTGTTTGTTAGCTTTGGTCCATTAAAATTGGAATAAGTGAAGTTTGGGTATGGTTAATATCGAAAGGGGCATAGGCCTTGTATGAAATTTATATGGGAGTGGCATAAAAGTCTAACTAATTTACTCTCCATACTTGTTGCTACTAATTTTACCTTAAACAATTCAATAATACACATGGAGTATATCTATGCTTTTAGCCAACCTTGCATATATAACAAAATGTGAAATATGTCTAAAATGAGGTCACCAACCAAGCATGATCAGCAATTACTACCTGGAATATTTGTGCTATATTTTTTTCTTTAAGTGTACCCCATAACTTAGAGATTTTTGAAATCTAAAGCTTGTTTTCAATTACCAAACCGTTAGGTTTATACTAGCACCAAACCTAATGGCTTGGTAAGTATCAATTATGGTTTGGTTGAATTTACCGCATGGGACACTTGTGATAACATCTGATACTCGGACCAAAATTACTGTTCCATTAATTTACACTTGTACAGGCACAGGCAAAAGAATATACGACATTAAACTAGATATATGGTTCATTTTGTGAGAAATGTTTCTCATGGATTTATGTGGTAAGAAAACAATTGCTTTATACCATTTGATAGCATTGTTTATACCAAAGTGCTAATGCTTTAACAGATGTATGTCCACAGAGTTTTGGATGGCTTGTTAAGCAATGTAATATATACTTTCAGATTAGGGCGTTTCGGTACATGTAGTTGATAAGCAATTTCTCTTTTAATCCACATGTTTTTTGGACATGGTAATAGCAATTACTGAATAACATGATAAATGTTATAGGTCTATACTATCATATGGACATAAGTATCAGCAAGATAATTGCACTTCTTTTGGCTTCCCCTGTATAAGATATGCATATTTATTTTGACCACGTTCGAAAGGTTTTGTCACGTCGCTAAGCACGTTTAGTGGTCCTAGAAATATGGTGGTGCAATGATTTGTTAAACTAATATCATGTCTTAATCTTAAAATGCTACTATTATGTAAACTTTGCTTACATATGCTTTTACTACGTCACATTCCTAGAAATTGCATAAATGAGAATACTGTACACCACTGTTATTGATAGCACTTAAAAGTTGTTTTCACATGTGCAACTTATATGATATGAGTGATATACATGCATTTTCCAAGTTCTGATGCTATCTTGTTAATGCAATATTGATTGTGATGTGCTTTTCGTTAGTTTTCTGAAATAAGAACATCGTTGGTTACTCAGTGGTTGACAATTCTATTTCACAGCAACTTATGGAGTAAGCATTGAATTTTATTAGCATGATATTTATCATGTTCAATCTTTTATGCCTATGTATTCCTATTATCTTGCAAGTGATGTTATTTGATGCTTTTATTTTGTTTGTTTTGGCTATGCTTCCATTTAGTGGGCTAGTCATTTAAACTTATCATACTCTTGAGATAACGTTTTTCATTAAACAAAAGTTAGGTTTTAGTGTGGATCCAATGGCAGTAATGATTTAGACGGGTGGTGATCGACCTAAAGAAGGTTATCATTTTGTGGAATCTTTAATGAGATAAAGTAGGTGTAAGGAAAGCACAGTTTTGGCAATTTCTTCTGCCTAAAGGTGATCGTATTATCCAAAGATTTGTATTGTTCATACAAGTTGTAAGTCTCTGCTGAAGCTGTGTTTATGATGATGCGCTTAGCCTCTCACCGGGTTGGACTCATAACAGTACACCAACACAAACTCAGAGGAAATTTAATTAATTTGCCAAAGTTGATTAGATTAAAGTAGCACCGGAACAGTATGGTATTTCGGTTATTTGCCGGCTACAGAGATTAGCTTTGCAAATTTAATGAGCGTCTACGAGAGTTTGACACGCAATTTTGATAATGATGAGTTATCTGCCATGCCATAATAGTTTTTGTTGAAATAATGTTGGAAGAATATTCCATTTACTGTTATAATCTTAAGTTTAGAAGTGTACATCTAAAGTATCGAGTTTTTCATTTAATTTTGTTGAATTGGGTGGTTGTTTTGCTACACCGCTTTATGATCTTGGGATCTGCATCGATATGTTAAATATTGACTCCTTTCAGGAGTAAGTTACTCCAAGAAGATTTTACGTTATTCGTAATTATAAGAGGACACTCATACAAAATTAAAATGAGCCTATTTAAGATAGTGAGGATAAACTTGTGTTTTCTTACTAAATAGGAATTCTCTGTGATTTTATTTGGAGATAATTTATGATAGAATCTTAGTTGTCTTCTATAAATTCCCTAGGAATGTTTCTTGAAGAAGCTAGATAATACAAATAATTTTTTTTAAAAGATCTAGAGAAATTTTATCAAAATACTTTTTCTAAGATCCAATGATTTAGCTTCAAAGGAGTTTCTGAATCTGTTGCATTTTATTCCATTTAAAGTTCATAACATCAGCTGGAGATCCTTATTTTCTAAAGTGAAACTCTGATGTGTAGGATATAATCAGAGAATGTAACCTGTTGTCAGCTGTGATTTTGACAATCCAAAGACTAGGTTACATACCAATTTTTAGACTAGCTATACCGAGTCTTATGTTATGGATATACAACTTAAGTTGTTTTGAGTTCCTAAAAAAACCCTAACATCTTTTCGTTTTGAAACTTAATTTTAAAGGTGACACTCCTTTAGAGCTTGTAAAGGTTACTTCTAATGATTTAAACTTTATTTCTTCAAGTAAAGCGGTTACTATGAATTGCAACGTTTCAAGCTATGTTACATGGACTCGGTGTCGGTGTCCGGATCGGATACGTGTTCAAGTGTCAGACTCGCCTCTTTCCAAAAATTGGGGATACAGGGACACGGATCCGAAAGTGGACACGGACACCAGCACATGGCTAAAAATTTTAAGATACATAAAATACTTCAAATGAGATTGAGTATAAAATATTATCTTTTTAAGGGTATACATAATTTCCACAGAAATTATATTTAAGTACTGCCAAGAATAAATAGGTTATTTTTGGTTGGAAAATATACATTTTATTTTGATTTAGATATTTTTTGTACCTTTTTGGGATAAGTCAATGCTAAAAAGTTGCAAAAACAAATCAAAAGAAAGAAATCCAGCCTGTCAAAACTCAAAAAACAAAGAGACAGAAGACCATGTGACCACTGACTCTTAGCAGAAGGTCCTCTCCCTCCCCCTCCCCCTCCCCCTCCTCATAGGTCAATGGCCATATCTTCTTCTTTATCCCTCTTCAAAACGTCAGATCTTATTCTTCTCTCTCTTGAAACCTTCATAGATTCTTCTTTCTTCGATCTTTACCATCGCTCTGTGGCCGGAATGTTGACGTGGCGTATCCGTCCAGCAGGTGAGGAATCCGCCACGGATCCATACCCGTGTCGGCCTCGAGTCGTCGACACCTTGTACGAGAAGAGTGAAGTTTTCAAACTAAATAATATTAGGCTTCACATCTCTTATTTTATGGGTAGTGTTGGTTGATTATCACCGGGATTATTAATTCAATTCCTCAGTGGGATTATGGATTAGAATTGACCTTATGTTATAAGAATTTCATCTTGTGATGTTTAATCTCTTGGTAAGATCCACTTAAAGTCATAATTCTCATGATATTCAAAGCTTTTAATAAACATATCTTATAAGTTAACTTACAGTTCTATTTATCGAACTACGTTTTGGAAAAGGTTGCATTTTGGTCTAGGAAGCACCAACACCTCATTTGGGTCCAGGTATCATGTCTGAAACCTACCAACACCCTAACACTTCACCGACACAGCCGGACACGTATCGAAAACCTCTCAGAGGTGTCCGAATTTCTTTTTTTTTATTCTCTTAATTATCGGACACCATGTCGTGCATTTCTTGGAGAAGTATCGACACGTATGGGATCAAAATATGATATTTCAAACTTATTTCGGAGTTCAGTGTGTAATATGTGGAAAATCTAGGACTTTTTTAGTAATTAACTTTTAAGCCAAATCCTGAAGTTAGATCACAAATGTTTCTGTTTTTCTATGCGGGTGCTAATGGGTGTGCCTAACCAAGAGATGTCGAAAACGAACGATATCGAGGACTGAGCATCTCGCCTGAGGATAAATTGATGTAGATTGAGCCCTGATCAAAGGGTAAAACTAACATTTATTTAAATCATTTCCCTTTTTCTGTTTTCACTTTTAATATCATTTTGTAAGACTGAAGTAATTTGTCCTATACTACGTGTTTACAATGTTGGGTTTAAGTATGGGCTTTATCTGAGTAACTTGTTTTGGGTCACTAATTTAGTGTTTACTATTTTGAATGTATATATATATATATATATATGTATTACATATATCTTTATCATAATAAAATATATTAAAAATTCAGCAGTGTCCTGCAATGCCCAAATTTTGGTTTTTTAGAAAATGCGGTATCCGGTGTCCCGGTCCAAATTTTGGTTTTTAAGAAATTGCGGTATCCGGTGCCCCGGTCGGTGTTGGTGTCGATGTTGGACGCGGAGTCCGTGTCCGTGCTATCTAGGTTTGGCAAAGGTGATAGATGTTTTAATGGCTATATTTTTTCAAACGTACACGTATGTCCCTTATGATATAGCACTTGCCCAAGTTGTTGTATTTTACTGCTTTTACTAGTGGCTTACAAGGCAATTATTCTAAGAGCATTAATTATGAACAGTAAAACGACTGCGTGCTTATGATTTAGACAAGTTAGATCTCCATAATTTTTTAGGGACAACTACAAAAACGTCCCTAAACTATGAGTTTTGCCAACATCATCCCTAAAATATTATTTAGCAAAATTCATCCCTAAATTATCATAAGTGCGTACACAGGTACTTCAATCAACATGGGATAAAAACAAGGCCATTAAATCCCCCAAAACTAGGGGCAAGACCAGTAAATCACTGTTCATGATAGTTTAGGGACGCTCACCGGCAAACTGTATATAGTTTGTAATTTTACACCTAAGGGCATTTTGGTAATTGTACATACACGGTGAGGAAGGTTCATTTTAGGAGTATGTGTGAGTCCGTATTAAGTTACAATATTGTGTTGTAGACCATGTTCTGATGATTTGCGTTAGGTGTTGTGTTGGTGACTGGTCATTGCGGCGGTTGGTGGATCATGCGACGGTGGTGCTTGGTTATGCGCTAGTTTGGGATTTTTTTTGTAATTTGTTCTTTTATTTATTCCTCTCTTTCGTCTTCTTTTTCCCTTCTTCTTCCTTTCAACAATTCCACACCCCACCACCAGTTACGCCATAATTCATAACACCATTACCCACCTCGATGTGGGTTTAAGACTCCATGACAGCAACCATCCCATCAAATCCACAACCACCGTTCCCCACCACCACAGCTAGCCCACTGGCCATTTACAACATCACCACCAAACCATTAAACCACCGCCACGGCAGCCACCCCATCAAACCCACAATCCACTATTCCCCACCACCATAATTGGCCCATCTACCACCCATCCACCACTCATTGTCAACAACACCACCAACCATTGAGCCATGCCTTGGCAACCACCTAATCAAATCCACCACCACGGTTACACACCACCCCAGCCAGCCCCGCGCATCAACCTACAACCCATAACGACAACTACCCCATCAAACCCACAACCACCATTGCCCACCACTAGAGCCAACCTACCGCCAACACACGCACCACCCATTAACAACAAAACAACCACCCCATCAAACCTACATTGTACCACAGTTAGCCCGCCGCCCACCCACCATTATCAACAACACCACCACACCATTAAAACTCCACAACAGCGACCACCATTATACACTCACAACCACTACATCGAACTTTCCACCACCACCCCGATCACCCGTTGTAGTCACCCCAACATCAAACACAGCGCCACAACCACAGCCCATCAAACCCACCACCAACATTCCCCACCACCACAGCTAACAGCCTCACCCAACTCTAGAACCACCCACCTCCATCATCAAACTGCCCCACCTTACCACCATTATCAAATGCCATTGTTGTAGAAAGCAAGGCCCACATTTGATTTACCCATAACGATGGGTCAACTAAATGTGGTCGTGGGCGTCATAGTAGATGCGATCCACTGCGGTAGGCTTGATGGTGGTGGTGGTGACGATGATAGGGTGGTGTAAAGTGGTATCGAAGGTGGTACTGGTGGTAGGAAATATGTCATAACTGGTGGTGGGGTTGAATTGTTAAAGGGAAGTAGGGGAAAAGAAGACAGAGAAGAAGAAAAAAGAACGACTACCAAACACGTCCCTAAACTATATGTATTATGCCAGGTTCGTCGATAAACTATCATACTAAACAGTGCGGTTTTGTCCATCGTACGGCCCCGACCTTAGCTGCAGGAAACTCCTAATATGGTGACGTTTCTCTCTCGGAAACTCGCTTTTGCGATCCCAAGTTAGGAGCTCCATGGGATCTCGTCCCAAGCTAATATGGGAACTCGATCCCGTTAGCTGGATAGAGATACATGGAACAAGTGAGATAATACCTGAAAACCAAGCCCTTTTCAACTCAATTCGTTATTTCTCTCTTTCTTCAAGTCCTTAAAGTCTCTCTGTCCGTTGTTGCTGGCTATGTAAACTATAGTAAACAAATGACAATACTCTTACGCATTTATTTATTCAAGCCGCTCCCAACCTCAGATTCTTCTTGGTGCTTACGCTCCCCCGTCCCCGCCCCTGCCTTGTGCAACTAAGGCCCCGACTGACAGCAGGACCTGGTGAATGCACTTATAATACTTTTAAGGACGAATTTGGCTAAAATGATAGTTTAGGGACGATGCTAGCAAAACGCTTATAGTTTAGGGATGTTTTTGGTGGTTGTCCCTTTATTTTAGATGTGGTTCATCACTTGAATCAGAAAGGGGTTGTTCACAACCTATTCTGGACCGCACCCTGGGGCCCGCTAAGAGATCCTAGTGGCGCGACACGTCACCCATTTGGCGGTCAACATCGCTCAACAAGATTGCTCGGTCAAAGTACTCCGCGCCTCGAGCATCCGGACAGCGATCAAAGAGGTGCTCCCCCCCAAATAGGGTCGGCCACCCCAAGGGGTCGGCTACCCCAAGGGGGTCGGCCACCTCAAAGGGTCGGCCACCCCAAGGGGGTCGGCCTCCATTGCCCTGCGAAGGGGGGAACCTGCTGCACGGCACTAGCTTCTCACTCCAACAACACACCCCCGCTATCTTCAGTAGTGCGACGCTCATTGTTGCCGGCTCAATCAAACTCACGGCGGGACGGGCTCGCAACCCTTAAGCCCTCGCCGGCTCAATCAAATGACGGGCTCCGGCCCTCGCAGGTGCAATCAACCGGTGGCTCCGGCCTTCGCCACGGGGATAGGCTCACGACCCTAAGGCCATCGCTGGCACAACCAACCGACAGGCTTCTGGGGGCTTCGTTCGTAGTGCTCCAGCACGAGGATGCCCCGCCACGGACTCTAAGCATCGAGCTGTGAGCATGCGCGCTCATATCACCGTTGATCATCGACGTCGTCAGGGCAATGAACCGCGGGTAACTCCGGGACGGGAGCAGGTCCTCGGAGGGCATCGCGTCCGGCACGCCTGGCAGTTGGCTGCAGGGGCAACCCTCACCGCTGCCAGGATCTCTGCGCGTCTCATGACGCATCTCGTGGGATTCAGTAAGGGCTTGGACTGGAGGCTGGGGCAACGGGCTGCTCTGACCATGCTACCGCAGTGTGGTCAGTCTCCTCAGACAGGCAGAGGGACGCTGCAAGGGCAGGGCGACATGAACTCGGGGGCCGGCATATCCGACGAACGATCAATACCGCAGGACCCCCTACGGCGATGTGTCACTTCCGGATGACAACACGTGTCGGCTGATGACACGTGCGTATTTGGGCCTATATATAATGGATTCCGAAGCTTATTCAAGGACTTCTCTCATTTTGGACATTTCACTTTCTCTCTCTAAAGCTCATTCTCTCTGGATTTCTAGTGAGAGAAAGACATTTGGACTCCTGTCATCGGACTCTTGACGCTGCACCCTTGACGCGAACTGTCGGCTGTTGACTGTCGCCCCTGCTCGTCGTCTCCCTGCTTACGCGGCGCTGCCAGCCCTCGCGACCTGCCTGAGGAGCCTTGCTCTCAGCCCTTACTCCATCTTTGCTGTCTCCCACTTTGTCTAGCTGGAAGCCAACGCAGACTGCATCCTTTGTGGCACCTCACGTGGCATGCGAACCATCTTTCCTCGGCAACAGGGGTTAATTTATTCCATCTTTTTCTCCATTAGCAGAATTGATTAGGTTTCTACAAAAGTTAAATATGAAGCTTGCCACTCAGCCTCTTCCACAGCAGATTGAAGTACCATGATTTTATTCTTCACAATCTCAGATTGGTCTTATGTTTCCATTCAACAGATTCATGCTCAGACAGAATTTAATCTGATGTTTCTACCTACTAATGGAATCCATATCCTTCATGGTCAACCTCGGGTGAAAAGTCAAATGCGACCATTCGACTAATTGCTTTACGTAGATGTATATGTAGTAACATAATCCTGCCACGTAAGTTCAAGACAAAACTGAAGTTGGTGAAGCTAACGGACAATCCTGAGCATCCCAAGACAACCGAACTGATGGAAGTGTTTAGAAAATGGTTGAACTTGTCACTAAAAGTCTTCCCATGTCCTTGAAACTAAAACCGTTGGATTTGGAGCAAGTTTGAGACTTGCTAAGGTACTGCAAAAGACATATCCTATAGGAAAAGAAAACCATCAAGAGTAGTGTTCTAATGTTTTTTGGTGAAGTATAAATGTAATCTTTTATTAAGAGGATATCCAGGAAAAAGTAGAAAACGTAATAAATCTGGATTAAACAAAGGAAACTGCAGATAATTTGAGTATGAAAATTAACAAATATAAGCTGTAGGGGAGACACATTGTTTTCGCTTTCTAAACGACAATTTACCAACGACGAATTCCTTTAATCTCATCTATAGAAATAAGTTCGCAATCAAATAGCAAAAGTAATACCAGCTACAGTCAAATGAGAATCTTAGGTACTCACCTCCATGGCCATCATAAACACCAAAGAAAGAAGTTGAGGAATCCAAATCAGTAAGTGCTGCATGCTGAAAACAACATATATGCACACACGTATACATAGTCAGACGTACTGCTCTTTATACATGACTTGTAAACAATCAAACATCGAAATGTGAAGTATCGTGCTTTGCAAAAGGATTGATCACTAGCAAATCTGTATGAACAAAGGATGAGCATCCAACAAAGAGTTAAGCTAATAGTTTGATACAATCATTGTTAAGCTCTTCCTTGATAAGTATTTGGACCAACACAATTTGAAGAAACAGAATCACAAATTGGCTGGACAGTAGTAATATCATCAAAAGGCCTGTCTAGTTCCTCGGAAGATGTGAAGCAATCTTTTTTGAGTTGTTAATACTTTTGGTATACTGTCTCCGAGCAGCCTATTCAATTTTTGTTGGAAATTGTTAATGGTTTGGTCACTTTTGGTATACTGTCTCCGAGCAGCCTATTCAATTTTTGTTGGAAATTGTTAATGGTTTGGTCAATTTCTCCCAACAGTAAGTCTTTCCCAGTGTGTTTGTACCTATTTCCTGTCTATATTGGTCCGTTTCATAAAATACAGTTAAAATAAGCAAATAACAAAATGTGACCTGCCCAAATTTTACTTGGCAGTACAGATACCATAACAAACGCACTATGCAAGGTGCAGGCATACGCACCAAATACACACCTCCCTCCCTCTCACTCACTTCCAGCGTACGCACCAAATACGCACCTCACAGCGTATGCTGAATTTTGTGAAAAACTTCTAGAACTAATTATTGGTTTTTGAAAACAATGACTTCCATAATTCCTAGATCTTCTATTGCTACGATTATTACATTTTAAATACAATGACTTCCATAACTCTAATTTTGTACTCATGTTTGGTAGTTAATTATTGCATGTACTACATAACGGGTTGTTAGCTTTCCCATCCTCACCTTATCAGTGTCCTAAACATAATTTGGAGTTGGGTTATATTTATGTATGCATATTGCGCCATACGACTCAATTTATCCACAATATCCAAATTTACATGCCAAAAAATCATACATGCAAGACGGTAAGCTTAGAGTCGATCATCACTTGTATAGGACATATGCATTCTAACCAATTCAGATATGAGATTCACTGACAACTTACAGCATCTTCCATTGTGGCCCGCCACCCTTGCATGGACGATAAACCATATCTTAGTCTACTATTCTCACCATCTTCAGAAAACTTTTCAGTTTTGGGAGTACTGAGGTATATACCCATCTCTAGCTGTAATGAAGAGAGCACCAATCAAAATCCTTGACACCATAATTTCAGCCAGAAAAGGTAAAAAAAAAAAAATGTAAAATCGCGAAAGCTTGCTATCATTCTACCTGAGTTCTAATGCTGTGCCTCATGAACTGATATAAAAGAAACAATTGACATAACACTACATATTTTTTTTGGTACAATAAAACTACATATTTATTCTCAAGCATTTGTTAGTCACATCAAGCAAATTGCCAAGTAGAAGTCGGCTTGAAATCAGCTCAGATCAGGCTAATCTTAATCCTTATTATTTAAGTTCACCTTGACTTTATTAGCACCCACTTTTGTTACTTGATTTCAATTTTACTTTATTACAACCCATTTTTCAAGCAATCATAAAAAGAGCTGATCATCTTTTGCTCAGATCAAAATAAACACTTATAAACCCTAGGTTTGAGATAAAAAAAAAACCCACATCAAGAAAGGCAATTTAGAGTGATTCAAGCCAAAACCATTCATTTCAATCCCAAGCCGGTACATAAAATAATGTCAAACATTCAAAGGTTAGCTAGTAAAGATTAATTAGAAAGGAAAGCCAGCAGATAATTATCATATTACACAAGGAATAACAAAATTCAAAGTCCGATGACAAAAAGATTTGTGTAACTGATTGTGCACTTACATGCCCAGTGGGGCGTCTGTAGAATATTCTGAATCAGCACCAAATGAGAAAAAACGCCGAGTACGTTCGAGACTTGTAAGGATTTAACAAAGCCCAGAAGAGTTTTGAAGCTGTGTAAGGGAAACACCGGAGAGAGATTGGAAGAACGGGATGAGAGAAGCAAATATACGACCAGTGAGAGAAGGACAGGGAAAGGAAAAGAAAGTGCGGAGGGGGGGTTGGGGAATGGTCTTTTGGACTTGCTCTCTCAGATCGTGATGACTTGGTTCGGACGATTTATTTTTACGTACAAAACTAGTCAAACTTCCACGCGCGTGGCTGTCTTCCTAGGTAGTTTGTCGGCAGAGAAGACTTTAGCATTGAAGTTTATATTTGTCGTGTAAAGACTTTAGCATTGAAGTTTAATTAGAAAGACAGTGGGTGAAATTACAGTCAAGGATACTAAACGTTAAAAAGGTAACACTTATGTCCATCCGTTAGGTATCCGTCCAAAAATTGTATTTTGTGTGATATCATCAATGCGTATTTTCAAAATATGACAATTCTACCCCTAAAGATTATTGTTACCTTTCTTCTCTCTTTTTCTCTTTCACGAGCTTGCTCTCTCTTCCCCTTATCTCTTTCTTCCATCAGATAAGGTGAAGTTCTCTCTTATTCTCCGGCAACCACGCTGTCGCCCCCACCGTTTCACCACCAAGCTGTTATCCCCACCGTCCCACCACCACATTGTTGCCCCCACGGCCCACCGTTCCACCACCACGTCGGTGCCTCCAGCGACCACCACCACGCCCGCTGCTCCCCCACCCCCCGCTGTCGTCCCCTACCCTGCCGCCTTCCCCTTCCCCTACCCCGCCTCCTTCCATTTCCCCCCACCCTGACGTCCCCCGCCCTTCTTTTCCTTACCCTGCCCCACTGCCTTCGCCCTTCCCCTATTCCCCCGTTGCCTTCCCCCACCCCACCTCGCTCCATCCCCCTCCCTTCCCCCACCTCGACCCCACGCTGTCCCCCTCCCTTCCCCTACCCGAATGCTTTTCAATTTCTTGAAAAGTTAGATAATATTGAAATTGAAAAAGAATTGAAACTCTAACTTGAAAATTAGGGAGATAAATGAATAGCTTGAAACCCTAATTTTCAAATTAGGGTTTCAATTCTTATTAAAATTGAAATCCTAATTTGAAAATTAAGGAGATAAAGGAATGACTTAAACCCTAATTTAAAAATTAGGGTTTCAATTTTTTTTGAAACCCTAATTTGAATGGCATGGTAAATAATTTACCTTTCAAATCATGGGCAATATGGTCATTTTGACCATTCCGTTATGTACTTGGGTAGTCCGTTAGGTCAAAGGACATAAATGCCTATTTTTCAAACTTATGGACACGCGTGTAATTTCACCCAAACCTTAGGGACATAAGTGTAATTAACCCTATAAAGAAAATGCATAGCAGGCTATATGGAGACATTCGAGCTTCGTTTGACAACAACAAAAAAATCAGTTTCTAAAAAAAATAAATTAAAGAGCAGTTTAAAAATTATTTTTTTTAACAAAACAAGTGAGTGTTTGATAACTCAATTTTATTTTGAGTTTTTTTTGTGGTGGTTTGCGGTGGCGGTTGTGGGGCGTAGTGGTGGCCGACGGTGGTGGTGGCCGGCGGTGGTCGCCGGCAGGCGGCCAGCGGTTGTGGCCGGCAGTGGTGGCCAGAGGTGGCTGCCGACCGCCGGTGGTCACCGCCCGTCGGTGGTCTCCGGCGGTGGCTGTCAACAGTCGCCGGGCGGCAACCTCCGGCGACTGCCGGCAAGCCACCGGCGGTGGTCGCCTGAGGTGGCTGCCGGTGGTGGGAGGGTGGTTGTAGTGGTCTCAAAAAAAAAAACTCATTTTTGGAATTTTTTTTTTTTTTTTTTCTTCAGTTTAAAAACTAGTTTTTTAAATTAGAGAAGGAAAAAAAATAATTACCAAACGCACTTTTTTTTTTCAATTTCCAAAATTAAAAAAATGAGTGTCAAACGGGCCTCAGTCGTGATAAAGCTTCCTTACATTACTTATAAACTAAGGTACGGTACTTGATTGCAAATTAGATTTGTGAGACATGGGAAAAGAGGCTTGTATTAAATCGAGTAGTAGCAGCAAAAGAAGTAAGACATCATTGCATCAATGATTAACATATCACAGTAGGTTCTTAGAGGTGAAGTTGCTGGATTAACTAGGATGAAGATGGAGAGTTCATACACCCGTGGTTGCACTCTCATAATGGAAGAAACAACATAACCATTCAATCTGCAGACCAAAATAAACTCCGTAGTTTTTAAGTATGCATAAGCATTTACAAAATAATATTACTCACTATTCAAATTCATATTCAATCTCTATCTGCACGAACGTACAAATTGGCATTATATATATAGCAACAACATATATGCAATAGTTTGATTGGACCACTTTAATATGCTAAAAATCACATGAAAATGACATTGTAACTGAAGACTATAAAAAGTGCCTAAGAGAGTTTGATTGGACCACTTTGCGATTCAAACAACTTCTCATCCCGCATCATCTGGATATTGTTCTGGGTAAAATTTTGCATTGCCATATACGAATGCCAAGAATTTTGAAAAAGAAGATTGCAACTATCAGCTATCTTCTTGTTGAAAGGAATTTAGAATTATGCAGTTCTTATTAATTTATCTCCATTTTTGTGCCAATTATTGCTGTTCAAAGAGAGAGACTTTATAGAACTTATTATCTATTCTGAAGCCGATGCCTTGAACACAGATCTAACCAAATAGGAACATAAGTTGTTTATATTAAAAAGCACAAGAAGTTATGACACAATGTTCCACTTGGCACAAGCCCCAATGCAATGACGCAAATATAACCATGCTCTTTGTACTAGCTTGATGAAATGAATAAAATCATATCTCCCTTCACAATTATACTAAAAACCCCAAAAACAGAACTACATTATTAATTCATTAAAAGTAAAAAAGAACAGAATTTAAGCAAATAGAGTATTAGTAAAGGAGTATAAAGCAATTACATTGCCAGGTCAAGGTTCCTAAACATTCCAAAACACCATAGATGTCTTGTTAGCTTCCATTTTCTGTTTCCTTTTCAATATTCTATCTGGACATTGGCAAAACAAGTACAAAGAAGATTAGGACTTTAAAGGCAAAAGCATCTTTGGGTACCTTTGCATCCTTGGCAACTTCAACCCCAAATGTTCATGCTCACTGCTTCGCTTCTTTCAACTTCGCTCTTGCCTAAAAAGTTATTAATTTCAATGTACAATTGAAACAACGGTAAGCATAAGAAAGGAGGATAAACTATACAACATGCATAACAAGTTTGTTGAAAGCGAAAAGAACACACCATCCTTCTCGTGCCGCTGAGGCGAAATTTTAGAAGCACATGTGAACGAAGGAAAATACAACACATTAGAGTCAGGAAGAGGGCAGCTCCCTTTTTCAATAGTGAGTTTTGGTAGGTTTGGCAATAGAAGGCTTTTTATCTTTTATTTAATTAGCAGGTAACGGCAAATTCCTTAACATTATGATGCTATTCTTTCTGAGGCTATCTAGTAAATAAAAAATTAGACAAACAGGAAAGCCAATGAGACAAAGTCATTTCATTTTGAGCATTCTTTTTCCTTTTCCATTTTTAAGTACACCATGTGAAAGTTCACTGTGATTCTGATTTTTTTGCTAAGTCATATCCATTGCATGAATGACAAAAGACTATACAAAATGTAAATATAGCGAACCACCTCGGATGAATCCCTGCGAAAAAAAGAATTTTATGGAGTCGCCATCTTATTAAATTTGTAATAGGAAAAATAAGAAAAAAAACCAAAAAATGACTCTAAATTACCGAAAAGACAACTAGTCTATCAAAAACAGGGAAACGAGTCCTGGGACTAAGTTATGCAGTAGGGAAGTGTTAGGCACTTGTTGCACATTTTCAGTCTTTACTTCATTTCTATTGATTTTTTTGCATTAACAACATTTCAAATACAATAAACATAACCGCAATTTTATTTTTATATTTTTTGCTTGAACTCGACATCGGGGGGTCGAATTGCCTACGTATCCAATCGGATTAACTGAAATCAAAACCGTCGTAGTTCCACTCTGGTCCTATGGAAAGTAATCTACATTTCGGTCCTAGACTTAGACTAAGAAATGAAAAGACTAATAGAAATACGATCATGGGAATGGGAGACAATGCTATGTAATTTTCTCTAAACTAGAAAGTTATTAAAATTACCTCGTAAAGTTGTTTGTCTAAAAGACTTGGGGACGCTCTCTGAATGATTCGCGAGGCAAAAGATTGAGAGACTTATGAGGTGAGTATGAATGACTAAAATTCTCGAGAGAGAGATAGTGTATGACTTCCGAAAAAAATGGTACATAAGCTCTAAAGAGAATAAGCTTTTTCGACCCTTGAAAATGAAGGCTAAGGGCCCCATTTATAGAGCTCTGAGGCGCAAAATCTAATAAGATGCCAATCTTATATGCCAATCCGGAGATAAGCCAAAATATTTGATTAAAATCACAGATTGACAAAAGTCAATTAACCGGTCGATTAGTCGAAAACTGGCCAATGGATCTCATAATTTTAAAAAATAGTTTTTTTTTTAAATTTCGAGGTAGTATCTGACTCTAATTTTGGTAATTATCTCTGATTTTGCAGATGAGATGTACCAGATTCGGGATTCATCATCTTTAACCATGTAAATTATTGATTTAATCTTTGCATCAAGGTTAACTCATAAAAAATTTCCTTAAATTATCTAGCAAATAAAATCTAGACATTATACCGGACTCACACAATCTGATTAGACTGGACCAATTACTGACTGGACCACAAGACTGAACTAATGCACTGGACTGGTGGACTGGACAATTAGACTTATGCCCTTGACAATTGGACTGGACTGGACCAAATTAATTAATTAAGTCATATTACTAGGCCTAAGCTCAATTATAAACTTAAATTAATTATGAAGCCTACTATTTATTTAATTAAAAAAAACTATAAAGATGGGATGTCAATAGAGCCCCTCGGTGAAAGAGCTTGCTCCCGGGCAAACATCACCAAAAACAACACATTTTTGTGGGGAAACATTAAAAAGACTATAGGGCTCTAAACAAACTTGAGGAGCGTGACATAAATATGAGGTCTGACCTTTACAGGGCAACCTATGTACCCTCCGGGGAGGAATCAGATCAACGTAATTCAATACAATATAGATATTGTTCGAAATCGGAGCCAAAGTAACAACAATCGGTCGTCGAACAGCATATTACAAAAAAAATTTCATGTTGCTAGAACCCCCAAATCAATTTGCAAGGGTCGACAGACAAAACCCATATCTAGATGTCAGAGCCCTCAAATCAATTTGAAAGAGTCATCTAGACATGTAAAAGAAATAAATAACCATGTCCGTTGCCGGAGCCCTCAAATCGATTTGAAAGGATCGATGGACAAAGCCGTATATCTAGATGTCGGAGCCCCCAAATCGATTTGAAAGGGTCGTCTAGACATATAAAAATGGAATCTTGCATGTTGCCGGAGCCCCCAAAATTGATTTGAAAGGGTCGAAGGACAAAGTGATATATCTAGATGTCGAAGCCCCCATATCAATTTGAAAGGGTCGATAGAAGTGATGGTGGTGTTGCTAGTTGCTGGAGCCCCCAAATCAATTTGAAATGGTCATCTGGCAATACAAAAAATAACTTTGGCCTTGCCGGAGCGCCCAAATTGATTTAAAAGGGTCGAACGGACAAAGTAGAGGTTTGACTAAAAGCCGGAGCCAACAACATGTCACAGCGGCTGGTCGCTTAGTCGAAACATGACTCATATCTAAGAGCTGGAGCCAACGACGCGTCAAAAGCGGTTGGACGCTTAAATACAAGGGAATTTCGAACACATCACTTAAAGCCGAAGCCAACAATATTTGAAGACAGATGGCCGTTAACTGACGAACATATTAATTCACTTGATACGAAGAAAATGTTGCTTCTAGCAACATATGCAAGATCTTGCACTGGCCTTACACTGTACACAAATCACTAAACTAAACAACAAATTCAAATATTCGAATTGCAAATCAAATCTGAGGATAGAGTAGCAAAAAAAGGCATAGGCAAGCATGCAGACACATAAATGTTGGATCAAAACTTCCTACGCTGAATGAGTTAAATATCATGCGAAATGCATAGGCAGGCAAAACACTCAAAGATAAGTCATGTGAGCACACAAGCACGCAAACAGACAAGTATATACAAAAGACAATACAAGCATGTATTTCAAAAATAAATGCAAAAAATATATTTTCTTTTAGGCTCGAAAATCAGCTGGTTGGTCAGAGAATAGAAAATTTTAAAATTTGAATAAAAAAACCGGCCGATTAGTCAGCATATAATGATTTTTTGAAATTTTGGATCGAAAATCCGCCGGTTAACTAGTTTAGTTTTTATGTGCGATATTTAAGGACTTTTCCAACACTTTAAACTCGATTCAATCAAATTTCTCTCTTGCAAGGACTCCCAATTGTGTAATCCTAACCCAATTACAAATCTAGCCTATAAAACCTTCTAATCATCCCTTATTCTCTTCCAATTTTTTGAGAATCATGGAATTTATATGAACTAGGAAGGGCCTTGAAGGAAGGCCAAATCGGCAAGATTTCTCGCTTCAGGTCGACGAATCAACCAGATGATCACTCGTTGTTGACTCCGGATCAAGGAGTCCACTTGAGCAAGCATTATTATGCAGAGAAGGTATGTCTTCTACGAATTCTCCCTAAAAACACACGCTATTTCACCTTTCTTCACACACAAACCACACCCGCGCAAAGTGGGACTGACACATGATATTTTCATGCACGAACCAGACAGTTCCCTGAGATTTTTCCTCTTTTCTTGATTTTGCATCCCTTTCCTACGAACCTGCGATGTAGGGACTTCCCCAATTTAGTTATGGAATGGTGGGCTAAGATCCCCATGTCCGTGAAGGCTAGGATAGCGGTTACTGGTTTTGACATTTTCTTAGATGAGTTGTACATTGCGACCCGTAGTAAAAAAACATCTCTTATGCTTGGCCGACAAATGGTGGGATTCCATTAACACTTTTCACTTGCCTTTTGGGAATCGACACTTACCCCGTAGGATTTTGCGAATATCACCGGTATTCGCGCTCAAGGGAACCCTGTTCCTTGGGCCTATGAGCTCGACAAGGACCGAGACCTCGTGATCCCGTTGCTTGGCTATGAACCGTCTTTCAAAAAGGGCAGTTTTATCTTGTTGGTTTGGTTACACTACGAGAGGATGGATTTGGAGGGGTGCCGAGGCCCCGATGATTGATCAGTTTGTTTGGGGGTTCTTGCTCTATGTTTTAGGGGAGACCCTATTTAACAATGAGGATGACTCTGTGCAGCTCGGGAGGTGGTGGATGACATTAGGGAGTACAACAGGGGTACTCCTGCCTTGGCATATTTGTATCACCCTATGAGCACGATGCCCCGGGGGCAGTCTTTGAGCTTCATGGGATATTGTGACATTTGGGAGGTACGTCTATCTCATGTGTGTTTAAACATCTCAACTCACATGACATCTTTATTCACAAGTTTGGGCCTTCAAGGTCCTAGGTTCACGTGCTTCTTGATTGGGGGAGGGGCACACTGTTGAGGCTGAGCCAGCTACGTATCGGTGGTATTCTTCCGAGGGTGCGTACCAGGATAGTTTCAACGGGTTGACGCAGCATTTGGCATCTCCTGAATGGCCTTCACTTTATTGTGGTCAACTGAGTGTTTGTTGCACAAAGTGTTGTGATATCTTGAATCAGAGACTGCATTCTCCACCATTCAATTTTGGATTCTCTTCAGTGCATACTTATGAATACTTACTAATTGTCCATTTTGTTTCACGCGATCCTGTCCAAGTAGGAGACAACTGAGCCCTATCCCGAGGAGTTGGCTTTCACTCGATGCTAGGTATTACTAGTGGGATTGGACCCTCGCATGAGGAGTTCTACCTGGTGGAGCGGGTGCTTTTCCAGCACCACATGGATGTTGAGGTTTGTGTCTCGGCTGCCCCTCCCTTAGAGATGTACCAGACGGGAACCCTCAACATGGGACTCAGATAGAGTTTGGTTAGGGGACCGTTGTATCCTCTTTGAGAAGGCCGAACGACCCTCATACTTACAAGGCATTCGTGAGAGATGACCTAACCCCTCCACTGACTATAGAGTGGTTGAGGAGGGTACATAAGTCCAACCCGGCCCGGGACCAAAAGGGAAGGGGAAGAAAGAAACGGAGTCGACTGACGATCTCCTATTCCCTCCTTAGACGGTGTTGGTTTTCTTGAAAGGCAAGACTAAGGAACAGGAGCCGATTCCTCGGCCCAAGAAGGATTCTGAGGTTTTCGGGCTCAATGAGCTTGTGAAAGTCCAAACAGTAAATTTTAAACTTAAACTGAGCTTAAATAATTGTTTTGCCACTTAATTTTGATCATATGCCTTTTTAATTGTAGATCCCATGCTCAGTACTAAAAGACGCCTATAGGATGATTCACAGTCTTAAGAACATAGTGTCTCCATAACAGTATTTGCTCCCAGTGTAAGACCACAGGGGCACCCACTCTTACTCTTTCGGTGCCACTTTTTCGAGGTGGGTCGAGTGGACGACAGAGCTCTACAGAGCCCATGACCCCTGCTACTGCTGCTACTCAGGAGGAGCTTCGGTGCTTCGAAAGAGAACCCGGGTGACAATAAGGGCGACGAGCCAGACTTTCACGAAGAATGTGAGCAAATTAGAGCTGGCATCGTCCAAGGGCAAAGAAGTTGCTACCGAGAGTAAGAGGAAAGCTCCAGTCCCTCCAGCAAAGCAGAGACGTCCTCTCGGATTGTCGCGGTCTTCAGCAAGACCTACAAGAAGCCCAATCTAACAAGATCGTGGTAGTAGAGTCGTCTCCTGAACTCGAGAGTGAGGCGGAAGAATATGAAGAAGATAATGGGGAAGAAGAGGAGACTGAAGTAGCTGAAGAAGCTGAGGAGGAAGGCCAAAAAGCTTCGAAGAGCAGCGACGAGGAGGAGCCCAACCCGAGGAAGACCAGGAGGAAGCTATGAGGAGGCTTAGACTAGCTAGATTAGGCCTTAGAGTCCCTTTGGGACCTTTCAAACTATGGATGTAATGAACTCTTATTTTTTTTGTGTTTCAAGTAATACCATTGTCTAGTTAATCCTATTTTGATGATTGCTTGAATGCATGCTCACACACAAAAAAGGAGATTGGGCCGGTTGAAAAAATAGAGACTGAATTGTTTTGCTTGAACGGTAGTCAAACTTTTACAAACACTGCTGGTTGATCAGTAGCAGAAACAATTTTGTTAGCAAAATCGGCCCATTGATCAGAAACCAACTCAGATTTTATAGTAAAATCCGACGATTGATCAGAAGCAAAAATGTTTTTTCTGGTAAAAATCGGATATATGATAAGAAGAAAATTTGATTTTTCTGGTAAAATCGGACGGTTGATCAGAAGAATTTTTTTATTTTTTCTAGTAAAACCGGACGGTTGATTAGAGAGATGGACTGTCAAATATTCAACTCAAATAGGAAAATCGGCCGGTTTACCGGTAAAATTTTCTGATTTTTAAATTTTTTTGGCTCCTAACCCTAAACAACTTAGGGCTCTCTCGTTATAAATTCGGGACTCATCCCTTTAGAGGGGCATTTGACTTTCATTCTTTCATAAAAACTCCCAATGGCTTTCGAAAATGATCCCACAATCTTCGAGCTCCAATTCTGGGCCTTCGCATATTTTTTCAACAAACTCAAACTCATCCTTCTTTATGGGTGATTTAATCTAAAGTCTGTCATGAGTCTGAGGAATGTGGCTGTTCAAGAGGACATTCTCCGGATGACATGCAAGTTCTGGGACATTAATGACCATGTCTCCGTTTTGGCTTGGACGAACTCTGCCCAACTCACTGGAAATTTTCTTCTCTTGTAGACATCCCTGCTAATATACCCATTGTTATTCCAGTCATCCAAGATAGATATGTCAAGGCCCTCATGGGTTTGCTGAAAGTTAGGGAGGAGCGAGCTTGGTCTTTCATCCTATCCCGACAATACATGACCTTAGCCCTTCCCTCTGTAACTTCTCAGTTGAAACTTTCCCAAAATTCCTTCTGGATTTTCCTTTATTCTCCCTCAAACAGCTATCCCTGATATATTCCATCATGCCACCTCAACTCCCACTTAGCTTCACATGCACACACTCCACCTCTTGAAAAAATTGAGGTGTCATTCTCCTTTTTTTGTGGCTATCTTTGGCAGCCATGAAATCATGCAAGGTTTTTTTTTAATCAAGGATATTACATCCTCCCCCCTTAAGAAAAATTTCGTCCTCAAAATTTAAAATAAAATGCCTTAATTCAAAACTAAGTGGGGATATTTTTGCTGCATCAGAGCTTTGGGTTCCCAGGTGGCCTCTTCTACTGCATGGTTTCTCCAAATCACCTTGGCCACCGGTACTACTTTATAGTGAAGTACTTGCTCTTTTTTATCGACCACTTCCATAGGTACCTCTTGGTATGTGAGGCTATCTCGAATCTCTATTGATTCCAATCTTATTACATGTGACGAATCAGTGACATACTTCCTTAGCATAGACACCTGGAACACATTATGTAAGTGATCCAACTCCGGGGGTAACTCAAGTTTATATGCTACTGCTTCAATCCTTGACAAGATCTTGAATGATCCGATGAATACAGGACTTAACTTTCCTTTTCCCCTGAACCGCATAATCCCTTTCCACGATGACACCTTCAAAATACGTGGTCGCCTACTTTAAATTCCAACACTCTTTGTCTCTTATCGGCGTAGCTCTTCTGTTTTTTTTATTAACTCGGTAGGAGATAATCATCTCTCTCCGATTACATCCCAACAAATTGGAGTACGAAATCTTCAACCATAAAATGCTTAGTACGGGGCCATACCAATGCTTTTCTGATAACTATTGTTTTACGAAATCTCAATTAAGGGTAACTTGTTCATCCCAATTTTCTCCAAACTCTACGACACAAGCTCATAACATATCCTCCAAAATCTGGATTGGCTGTTCTGATTGTCCATCCGTCTGTGGATGAAACACCATACTCATACTCAATTTAGTTCCCAACTCCTCTTGGAGACTCTTCTAGAACCTTGGGGTGATCTCGTCTCCTGATCGGATACGATGGTAACCGGCACACCGTATCAGCTAACTACCTCCTTGAGATAGATTCGGGCTAGCTGTTTCGTCGAATACACTTCCCTTATAAGAACAAATCGAGCCGTTTTGGTTAAACGATCCACTATCACCCAAATTGATGTACTCCTATTAGATGTCCGGGGTAATCCGAATACAAAATCTATGGTAATATGGTCCCATTTTCGCTTGGGAAAAGGTAAGGGTTGCAATTGTCCAGCAATCTTCATATGGTCAACTTTTACGTGCGATAGTTCAAACATTTTGATGCAGACTCTGGTATCTCCTTCTTCATGCCTGGCCACCGAAAACTTTGACATAAATCTCGATACATCTTTTTCTCTCCTTCATGGACCGAGTACTTGGAATTATGAGTGTTTGTCAAAATTTTCTTCCTTAATTCATCCTTAGGTAGAACATAAACCCAACCTTCATATCTATAAATCCCTCCCCATCGCGACTGAAATCTTCTTTGTCGTTCTTTTCGAACCCCCTTCTAATCTTGAGTAACTTTTCGTCTTGACTTTAGGCTTCTTTAATTCGATCAAATAGCGCAGGTCAAATCTCTATCTGGAACAGGCTACTGCTCCCTTCTCTTCTTACTCGTACATCAATTTCAGCTTGTTCAAGTCATCTCTAGTAGACTTCTGTCGGGTAATCATGGAAGCTAGGTTCTTTATTTTCTACATTCGCCTTCATGGGGTGGTAGAATATAGAGCAATCATAATCTTTAAAGAGTTCCAACCACCTTCTCTGCAGCATATTAAGCTCTTTTTGTGTGAAAATATACTTTAAACTTTTGTGATCTATATAAATTTCACATGTTGCCCCATACAGGTAGTGTCTCCAAATTTTCAAGGTAAACATTATTGATGCTAACTCTAAGTCATCTGTTGGATAATTTTTCTCGTGCTTTTTCAACTGCCTTGACGCATAAACGATCACTTTCGCATTCTACATAAGAACACATCATAATCCATCTCGGGATGCATCACTATATATTACAAACAACATACCCAGATGGTAGGGTAAGTATTGGTGCAGTCACTAACCTTTCCTTCAGTTCTTGGAAGCTACATTCACATTTTTTTGTCCCATTAAACTTCACATTCTTCTGGGTCAGGTTGGTCAGCGAGGAGGAAATCTTATAAAAGACTTTAATGAACCTTCGATAATACATGGCTAGACCTAGAAAACTACGAACCTCGTACACGGACGTCGGACGCTATCAGTTCAATACCGCTTCGACTTGTCCAGGATCTACCGATATTCCTTCATTTGTCACCACGTGACCTAAGAACTACACCTTTTAAGCCAGAACTCACACGTCTTGAATTTGGCATATAATTTGTGTTCTCTCAATATTTGTAAAACTTGCCTCAGATGTTGGACATGTTCTTCTTTGCCCTTCGAGTATATCAGAATGTCATCGATGAAAACGATAACACAACAATCGAGATATTCTCGAAATACCTGATTCATCAAATCCATAAAGACTACTGGGGCGTTAGTCTACCCAAAAGGCATCACCAGGAATTCATAATGCCCATACCGGGTTCTAAATGAAGTCTTCGCAATGTTGTTTTCCTTCACCTGCAGTTGATGATATCCCATCTAAGATCAATCTTAGAGAAATATTTAGGGCCTTGCAACTGATCAAAAATATCATCTATACGAGGCAAATGATACTTAATCCTGATCATTACCTTATTCAGTTCTCGGTAATCGATACATAGCCTTATAGACCCATCACTCTTCCTTACAAATTTTACTGCCCCCCCCAATGGTGAGACACTGGGACGAATAAATCCTAGCTTCAATAGCTCTTCTAATTGTATCTTCAGCTCACTCATCTTGGAAGGCGCCAACCTATAAGGTTTTTTGGATATGGGACCAGGTCCGGGAACTAAATCAATACTGAACTCCACTTCCCAGTCTGGTGGTAGCCTAGAAGATCTTCGAGAAAAAACATCTGAAAATTCATTGACTACTGGTATTTGCTCCAATTGTGGTTCACGAACACGAATATCGTGTACGTGTGTCAGATAGCCTTGACAACTGCTACGAAGACAGAGACGAGTTCGTAGGAGGCTTTACCACCTTATCTCTTTGTATGACAACGTCGGGTCTATTGGGTATTAATTAACCTAATCAACTTATGGCAAAAAAAAATTCTGGTAAATAAAAATATATATCAATCGATTAAACAGCTGTACAACATATACAAGGGGCATCCCCAGGAATACAACAACAGAAATACAAGTCTTGCTAAATAAGAGCTAATAAGCAGACCTAAACTAGGCTAAAACATGCCACGCTGACATCAAAACAAAAGAGGTAATACGTGACCACTGAAGCCAGATCAACAAAAGAAAATAAATAGAAAGACCAAAAGTGACCACATTAAGGTAACATCAAAAGGTGAAGCCACCTAGAGAGTTTGAAGATCTTGATAGAATGAACAACCGCACTAGCAACAACGACAAATCATGTTAGAAACTTCAAGTGTCTATTTGTATGTGGATCAACCCCCTAGATATCAATCTGGACAAAACCTGCCAATCCACATTAGTCAGCGTAAGGATACACCATTATCAGGTGAAAAAGTCACATGGATCAAGCCATCCTGCCAAACCAATCAATCAACCTAGCAACCATGACAATACTCCTCACTCTGCAACACCTACTGAGGTTAACGGAGGGTCACATGGAGAACGGGCTCACCTGGCATCAACTAGAGTCTCCACACACCAGACATCAACGAGGAATATAGCCCGAATAAGAATACAATGTACAAGGGGCATACCCCAGGGAGAGAGACCCCTATGACAATATCAATAACACCTAAAAACAAGAGGCTAAACCATATAAACCTCAAAAAGGCCCTCAGCAAAACAGGTACTCGGGGCATACCCTGAGAATTTAACAAGAACAACATACGCAGGACATACTCTATTTTTTTCTTTTCCTTTTTTCCATATTTTGTCCTACTTTTTGGTAAATAAAATTTAACACCTGCGAAATTAAGAACAACATATGCACAGAGCACATCCCGAAGGCATAGTAAAGTTCAGTGCATAGCTAATACAGTATAACTGCACATAAGTACAACCACATGCATAACCTAGGCATATACCAACAAAAGAAAGAAATTCAAAAATAACGAATAGATAAACATGAATCAAATCCCCTCAACAAAAGCTGAGGGCCTGCCTGCAAAAGGGTTCCCTGAGAGGAAGTAGAAAGGGTATATCCATCTGATGAAGACATAGCATGGATACGGGTATGAAAGCCAATCAAGTCTAACAACAAGTGAGTAGGGGAAAGAAACCCCACCTAGCCAAGAGGCTACCAGGACCTCACCCCAAGACAAGAGTGAGAGAATAAGCCAGCTTATAAAGCCGAAAATAAAGGCTGCCATACATGAAGGATTTAACTCCCGTCCATCAACAAAAGGTATGATAATCTCAGGAAGCACCTCATCAAACCACCACTAGGCACACTCGTCACTCAGAAAGAACACCCATCCCTCTAGCAAGCTACCCAGGGTAATGGTCGTAAATCACTACCATGGTAAAGTGCCATATCTCACCACCCTAATGAAAAAAGATGGAGACTGAAGCCCACCCATAACCAAATATCATCAAAATTTTACCAGGACGAGATCAAGCGAATATGGAGTCGGGGAGTTGCATTCACCCTGGAACCATCAGTTAGTTGGGTAATTGGTTACTTTTCTACAAGAGAATAGCCTCCAACGGATGACCTGCATAAGACCTGTAGAACAAGAAACTACATCAGTATAGTGATTCTTGAAGAAACAAAAATTCCGCTCTCTCTAGATGTAGTACAATAACCATGGAAAAGCTATCCGGTAGATCAATGCCGAGAAACCAGGGCCCTATCGCTCAGAGGAAGCTCTATCAATTGTATCATGCCAACCTAACATAGGCCAGTTAAGATTGCATTTATTTTGAATAATAGACCATAATCTATACATGAAAGGGCAGCTAAAAATATATGATTATGAGACTCAAAAGGAATGCGACAGAAAACACAGCTCATGTTAGGAATGACATGAAAAGTAAATAACCTATCATGCGTGCTTAATCTCTCCCTAATGGCCAGCCACAAGACGAAGTTATGCCGTGGAACACGCCACTTACACGATAGTAGGCAAGCCCATCTAGCTATAGGCCACTTGTGTCGAAGGGCTTCCCACGTACTCGTAATGGAGAACTCCCCAAAACCACAAGCCGTCTAGACGATTCTATCAGGCATATCTAGGGTAAGATGAAAAGAGCTAATGGTACTCTCACACAACTCCATAAGCTCAAGTGTATTGGGCACAGACCAACACCACGTGGAGCCCAACATCACATCGAAAACCCTAGCTCGCCTACCTAGACCTGAGTAAGAAACAATCCTACTAGCGAAGGTAGGAATGATAGGACCTATCGGATGCCACCAATCAAACCACAGAGAGATCCCAATGCCATCCCCAACAACATACTGGGGGAAAGAGCAAATCATATTCCTAATGATGGGAATCTTATGCCAAGACTAGCTACAATCACTGGGAGAGGAAACTTCCCGAAAACTCCAATGTTTGGACTTAACCCACCGCGGCCAGAAGAAATCCGACCTGAAGGATATGATGAACCAAATTTGCCTAGAGATGGCAGCAAAGTTCCATACCTTAATTTGCTTAATACCCAGGCCACCTTCTTCCTCAGGACAACATACATGAGCCTAAGCCACCTTGGCTCCCGTGGTACAAAGCCTGGTACCCTTCCAAAGGAAAGCTCGCTCCATCTGTAGAATCACTTTATTTGGAAGGTTAAAAAATGAATCCCAATACACCTGGATAGAGAACAAGACTGATTTAATCAATTGAACCCTACTGGCATATGACAAGTAATTGCAAGTCCAATGCTTGACTTTCTTAACGATGCAGTCAAGGAGAGGCTAGCAGTCCATTTTTTGTAAACAAGTGCGATTAGAGCGACTCCTAGATACCGCATATGGAGCTCTCCCTCAAAAAAGCCAAGGCAAGAAGAGATCAAAGATTTTGTAGTAGGCTCACCACCTGAGAAAAAACACGGCTCTTTTTAGGATTAGGAACGAGTCCCGAAAACTGCTGGAATACAGGAAGACCATGTTTTAAGACCTGAACTGAAGGAAGCTCACCCCGAAAAAAAGCATAAGATCATCAGCAAAGGCAAGCTGAAAGATACCATTCTTTTAGTACCTCTAGTGGTAGCGGAGCTGACTACCAACTACTAGCCTCTACAACATCCCGACAAGAACAACCATGCAAATAACAAAAAGGTAGGGGGGCATCGAATCCCCCTGCATGATACCTCGTTTACCCCAAAAGAATCCGTTAGATTCCCCGTTTATGATGATAAAAAAACTTGTACTAGAGAGACATGCTTTAATCCATCTAATAACCGTGGGGGGGGGGGGGGAATCTAAGGCAAACCAACACATTAAAGAGAAAATCCCGGAGTAAACAATCATAGGCCTTCTTCAAATCCACCTTTAAGGTGCATCTCGGAACCCTAAAAATCCTCCCGATGATAGTTTTGCATGAGCTCCTACGACAAGAAGATATTATCTACAAGACTCCAGAGGCAACAAAAGCCTTTCGGGGGAAGGATCAATGAGGACCCCAAGCACCACCTTAACACGATTAGCAATAGTTTTGGCAATGCACTTATAAATCATGTTACATGAAGAAATAGGCATGTAATTATTACGACTCGAGGGATTAGACAGTTTGGGAATTAAGACAAAGAAAGTATGGTTAACTTCTTTGAGAAATTCACCATTCCAAAAAAAAAATCCTGAATCGCTTCCACAATCTTCGCCCCCACAATATGCCATGCCCTCTTGGCATTATACCTATCCGGACCAGGGGACTTACCATCCTTGAGAGGTAAGAAACCCTTCCGAATCTCTTCCTCAATTACTTCACGACCCATCTCACATTGCTGAGGTTCTGAAAGGAATTTTGACATCTAGTTACTCAGCTCATTTAACCCCGGGCAGTGACTTAGACCACGAGTCCCCAACAAAGTCTAGAAATGGTTAACAACCGAAGCCTTAACCAATTCCGAGTCTTCAAGGATGGTCCCATCAGACCGAAGAAGAGAACTAATTTTATTGAAATTCCTTCTCTTATTTACTAACTTGAAGAAAAAAATTATTATTTTTATCTACCACATCAAGCCAGTGAATCTTAGATTTTTGCTTGAGAAAACTCTCATCCTCTCTATTCACTTTAGCAAAAAGATCTAGCTTCTCCTTTTCAATCTGACACCAAATTGGGTCAAGAGGGTTCAACACTAACATGTTTTGAGCATACTCCAAGGAAACCCTAACTGCATTAAGTCTACCTGAAATATTGCTAAAGTGTTCCTTATTTAAGTCCTTAAGCTGTAGCTTGAGCAACTTTAGCTTCCTGACAAACTTGAACATAGCACAACCCAAAAAGGGCATACCCCACACTTAGTAAACAAAGGTAGAAACTTATGATGATTAGCCCACATGTCAAAAATTTAAATGACTTGGGCACCTTGTCCATTTTGACAAGAGAGTGGACGAGGATGGGTGAATGATCAGAGATACCTCCAGGACGAAAAATCACTTCAGATTTAGAAAATTTAGAAATCCAAGCGTTGTTAACAAGGACATGATCCAGCTTCCTACAAATAGTATCAATATCATACTGATAGTTAGTCCACGTATAAAAGCAACCAGAGTAGTTCAAATCTGAAAGTCCCAAAGTAATTAAACATTCATGGAAATCCTGATAGTAGCGAGGCCATCTATTACTACCCCCTAACTTCTCATTTGGACTCTGGATGGCATTAAATTGGCAAGAACTATCCAAGGATCATCCCTAAAAAGGCTAGACATATACTCAAGCTCTTGCCAGAGCATAGATCTCTCACTAGATTCCTTTGACCCATAGACAAAGGAAACAACATATCTATAAATTTCACTTGACAGTAAATTAATTGATCTGACATACCAAGACAAGTAACTTTAAAAACTTTGGGATTCCACAAAACCCAAATTCTACCATTCATGGAGAATTGGTAGTTATTTATAAAGGACTAACGAGGAAATCTACGGTCACAAATAACCGAGGCATTAGGAGCAACTACTCTAGTTTCCATGATCCCAAAAAGAATAACAACTAGAGAGGCAATCATATGTTGGGCCTCCACTTACTTACCACTTGTGTTAAATCCTCAAGAATTCCAGCAAAATATGTTTTGCGTACCAAAATACCAAAAGATGCTACAAACCTAGAAGAAAGAGTCAGGTGAAATTTCTCATAGGGGGAGACTTCTTCTTTTTCTTCTTCTTATTGTTAACACTAGAGTCTAGGTTTATTTTATTACCGGAATGAGAAGAATAATTATTTTTTGGAGAAAGTGAGCATGGAATGAAATCTGAGTCAGAGTCTAGATTTGAGCCTGACTCAGCGAGCAAATGCAAGCCATAATGTAAATGCAAATCAGAATGCAAAACATGGATCAACTATGGGCACATTAAGAACATGCGAAGATACCTCATGTAGTATAGATTGCTGAATACTGACCTCCTCATGGGAATAAATATGCTTGGCACTAATCTGCGCCTCAATACCAAGCTCCTACTGGTGTCTAGTCTCCTGTTGACTACGGCCCTACTGAATACCTATCAGAGATGAAGAAGAACCCTTGCTGACTTTATCCTTATCTTTGCTTTCACGATTGTCCACTATGTATCTTTTGCAAGAGCAACAACAGGGATAGTAGAGGTCGTGTCAGACCGGTCAGAACAGAAATTGAGGGATGAAGGGGGTTATCTTTCTCACTTCGATCACAAGACATGGTAGTATGTCTGAAACACTTGCACATCGTGCATACTAGAAGGCGCCACTGATAATCTGTCCGTACAGTCACAGGATTAGAGGAGGAATCCCCTTCTTGCAAGGTACTTAGGTATGAGATAATAACAAGCTCCCTGGTTGCGGAAACCTCAACACACACTCGAGCAAAACTTATCCTCTCACAGCCCTCTGTAAGTGAGTCTGCATATAGCATGATGCAAAGCTAACCAATCAATTCCGATGATTACGTTAAAGTCCCTCAGATCAAATGGCATAAGATTAGTATACAAGATATGATCAGCTACTTGAATCGGACATTCCTTATATATTTTTTGTGGGTAGAAGGGGATTGCCACTAGGTATGTTCACCGCAAGTATGCCATCAAGTGACTAACAGAGTGTCGTCAACTTTTTCGCAAATGCTAATGAAACAAAGGAATGGGTAGCACCATAATCAAACAATACAAGGGCTTTATGAGAAGAGACATGGAAAGTATCTATCACCGCATGTTCAGATTTTATAGCTTTCTTCAATTCTAGAGCGTTAGCACAACCTACTGCTCTCGACCTTCCTTTTATGACTAGTGTCTTCCGCTTCGCGTTATGTCCCGATTGTTGGCACTCGTAACAAACTCATTAATTCAACTTGCAGGCATTCGCTCTATTGGCCTGCTTTCCACACTTAAAACAAGTTCCTATTGCTTTTACATAGCTAGTGCCATCGTGTCTTATTCCACACCACCGGCATTCTTGAATTTTTCTGTTTTGCCCCGAACCTTGTCCAGATTTACCTTCGTCCACCCTTTTTAAAAATTTTCTTCCACTGTCCCTGCCCTTGTCTTGACCACTATTCCGCTTCCTTCCTTATTCCTTCCTCTCCTCCCATGCTTCCCGACTTTTGCTTCCACCAACAATGCCTTCTCTACCGCCTCAGCAAAGGTTCGCAATTGAAAACTTTTCACTATTCTTCTCAAGGGTTGTGATAAACCCTCCTCATAACGTCTGGTCTTACGGTCCTCCATGATTACGTGATGAAGAGCAAACGTGCTAATTTATCAAATTCTCGGATGTACTCCTCCACAGTTTTGTCTTTTTTTTTTAATCCGAGAAAATCTGTTTCCATTCTACTTTGTACATTCAAAGGAAAATTCATTTCCTCGAACAGCTGCTTAAATCGGCTCCATTTGATGTAGCATCCGATTTGCTCTTCTCTTTTCCTCCACTTCCTTCTGTACATCCCACTAATAAATTGCCACCCCTTTTAACATATGCACAACAAACACAACCTTATGATGCTTTCCATATCCTATTATCTCAAATGCCTTTTCCATTTCTTTTATCCAAGTAACTGCTTTTATTGGATCAGTTCCTTCGTGAAATTCGCTAGGTCGGGCATCTTGAAAATCTCGAAACCTACATTCCTTCCTTTCCACTATCGGAACTGTTGCATTAACAACAACCAGTTACGCTACGAGTGTTGCTACAACTTATCGCAGAAGTCCCATCAATTCCCTTCTTAAATTCGCTAGGTTGAGTATCTTGAAAATCTTGAAACCTACATTCCTTCCTTTCTACTATCGGAACCGTTGCATTAACAGCAGCCAGTTGCGTTGCGGGTGTTGCTACAACTTCTCGCAGATGTCCCATCAGTTCCCTTATTACATTTTCTCTATTTATTTCTGTTCTATTACCATTGTGGTTCCCCACGCTGGCGCCTTCGGTGTTGGCCAAAGACGCTTCAGTCTGGGGTGCTTCTTACGGAGAGTCTCTCTCAGTCTTTCCAATATAGGGACTGTTCGGTTACCATTCTAAAAGTAGAATAACGAGTCTTATACTCACATATAACAAACACAACTTCATTAAACAACATTAGTACAACATAAGTCTTATGCTATGATTAACATACAAGGGAGATGATCCATTGCACGCGCTGACAACTTAAGGTAAGTTGCTAGCGCCATCTGGTCGTCCATCCATTGCGGATGGACATGCCATATCTATTTTTTAAGTAAACTTCACCGTTCGCTACATTATGTGGTGGACGGTAAAATTTACTATATTGCTCGTGAATCCCTTCGATTCATTAAATACAGTCGAGACATTTTGGTCAAAATCACCATCCGCTACATAATGTAGCGGACGACTGTTTTTTTTTTAAAAGTTAGATCTGGTCCATCCATCCACTATGGATGGCCGGCCAGATCGCGCTACCAACTTAAATAAGTTGTCAGCGCGAGTAATGGATCACGTCCCAACATACAATGATAGATTCTACATCTAGTTATGCAAAACCATATCACTTTTTGAATAACTCCGCACTCCAGTAGTTTTCATCTCGTAAATAATTTCGGTTGTCACTAGACAAGGCCTTAATAGGAGGGCATTCACGGACTGCTTCTTGTATCTTTTGGACAACCCGCATGCTAGCGTCTATCGGGTCCTCAACCAATCTATTTGTCTTCTTCTTTTCCTTGAGGTATTCTATCTCCATTCTATTTATCTTATTATCCACTTTAATTTTTAGGGATTCTAATTGATTGAATAGTTCATCCCTCTTGCTGGAGACCTTTATGCATTTTCATATCCAAAAGTTCATAACCTTCTTCCTAGACAGCTCACTTGGTCTTTCTTCTTTCACTTCTATATCGGCTCGATAAGTTTGATTATCCTCCACTTCCTCTACCTCGGGGCCTTGCAAACTCATGACCATGGGCTCCTCATCTGAATCCACTAGGTCCTCATCAAATTCTTCTAGGTCTTCCTCACCTTCCACATCGGGGTTCAATACATCCGTCATGTCATCTTCAATCCACCCTCCCATATTTGTTGGTGCACCTGCCCTTTCCTGTAATAATAACCGAATGGCAATTCTTATAAAACAATTATGCCTTGTTTTGGTCTAGGCTTATACATCTCGGTTACACCGTTACATTTTTCCTCCTAATCTCTTATCAAAACTTACACACTTTTTTAAACACCCCAACAGTCTACAAAATCATGTATCCTAAGCTTTGATATCACCTGTGACACCCCCAACCTAAGTGATGTCACCGAAGCTGAGATGTCAATTCTGTCAACATCACAACCTTAAATATAACACAAAGCTACTATAACATTAAGATCACAAAGAAACGTCACAAAATGCGTCCTTACCAAAATTTTCCTTGAAAGTACACATCGTATATCAGCAAAAACTGCACAACTTTACTACAACTTTATAATTACACCCAGATTCACACCATCATGGTGATACATCCCTCATAGAACTTCAATATAATTTCTCTTTACCTTTACCAGAGGTTTCTCCTTGTTCAAACCTAGCACCTGAAAAAACATCAGATAAAGAATGAGCGCAAATTGCCCAGTAAGGATAATACAAGGAGTACAACACACAATCCTTTGAAAATATAGGAGAATCAATTATGAATTTTCAATGAAGACAATGAATTTAAGAATGCCAAGAACAAACATCTGCAATTACCTTGATACATCACCTTTGTTCACACTGAGCGGCTCAAGCCCAACCGAACATCACATTTCCACTTAGATAGACTCATGGACTATGCAAATGCAATGCAAGAGAAAACACTAAAGCATGTAATCATCAAGAAAATATCAAGATAATTAATCAGCAATGTCGAATAAAATCAATTGCAATGCAAGCTCGACTTGACATGACTCTAGCGCGGTTCATCCTTTTTGTCAGTTACTTAATATTTCACTGACTACCAGTTACTTCACTTAATAGGCCCTCTACTTATTGATGCTCCTTCATACAGGGTGTTCATCAGTCTCGCATCAATTAGAAGAGACAGTTTTTATTGAAGGAACGGACTTAGAGAGTATTTTGATCATAAGTCCTCAACAAACATATCAAGCTCATCAACGGGCGGACTAAGGAAATTTATTCTACCTTAAGTCCTCAACAACATAAGTCTACAAGAAGTACCGAGCCATAAGATCAACCGGTGTTCAAGCATAATAATTGGAGTTATACATAAGCATCATCAACAAGGTATGCTAAACGAAACAATGAATAGCATAACGAAACCGCACTATCTTTACTTGTTTGGCTTTATAGCCGATGAACTCCTCGCTTCGATTTTCTCAATAAATGGAATTACCTATTAAAAAAAAATCTTTCTTGTTAGACAACCTTAAGGTACAAACACACATCCAACCTTATCCTTCCTGCTTATCTGTTAATAATTTCTTACAGCTAGTCCGTTAACAGGATTTGCCCTAACCCCTTCAAAATGCATCAATCGCACTGCCATCATTCTTAAACCTATTTTAACTCAAATTGCTCTTTTCTTATGCTTTTTGCTGCTTAATCACGAGTTCCCACAAAACTCGTCACTAGGTGTGGAAAATTACCAAAACACCCCCCGAGCATATGTAAAATTACCTAAACACCCATTGCTGACTCTTGCTCCAATAAACACTTTAAAATGACTCAAGATATCCTTTTGAAAAAAAATAAACTAGTTTTGGACTAAAAAGTCACTTGGTAAAATTTTCGCTCGAAAATCCTATCTGGATAACCAAACCGAGCGCTAAGGTACCAATTTTGTTAAAAATAACAATCATATTTGAAATGCCATGAAATTTTAGACACTAAAGTATCCTAGCTGCATAAGATCCCCATAAAATTTTCAAATTAAAATAACCTGATTTGGTAGTTTTGAAAATTCGAAACCCTATTTTAAGGATATAAATATTTAACATCCTTAGAAAACTCAGAAAATCCCAAAAAATGCATAGATTGTAGATCTTTTAAATAGAATGGGAGTTTCTCTTTTGTGTTTGGCCAACTTTTGGTTTACAACTATATTTTAAAAATAAAATTTGAAAATAGTTAAAGAACAAGACTTTTAGTGACAATAATAGTCATTATTCACCTTCTAGTGGATCAAAACACGCACTTTTTCACCTCACCTACACACCTGCGTTTTTGTTGTCTCAACACATTTTCACCACCTCAATTCCACACATTTTCCATTCTTACACTTCAAGCCCTCCACAACTCACATTAACATACTCATGGCACATAGAAACACACACAGCCATACAACACACAAACACACAGCCGTAGCACAACCCACTTACTTCCACCTCTGTTTTCTCCTCACACACACATACAATTTACCCTTTAATTCCACTTCGTCCCCCCAGCCCCCCTTAATCCCCTTTAATTCCACTTTATTTTCCTTTATTTAATACCACAACTTCATTTAACATGAAATCAACCACAATAACCACAATTTAATCCAATTTAGATTTGAATGCCCTCAAACACACACCAAAACACAAAGAACACACATAATAAAGGCCGACTGTTTACCTTACTTTGAGGCCCTATAACTTCTTCGATTCTACATGAAAACACCTTTTGTTTCTTGCAAATTCTTCCTTTCTCTTTCTTCTATAACTTATCAGTTTAAGCCTTCATGAAATTGTGTTTGGATTTCCCTCATTTTTTCCCTCAAACAACTGCTCCACACACTAAAGGCTAAATTTTGCCTGACTTTGGAGGTCGATAATTCCTTCAATTCTTCTTCAAATTCTTCTCCACATATGCAATGGGCATACCCTAGGAATACAACAATGGAAACACAAGTCTTGCTAAGCAAGAGCTAATAAGTAGACCTAAACTAGGCTGAAACATGCCACACTAGCATTAAAAGAAAAAAGGTAATACATAACCACCAAAGCTAGACCGGCAAAAGAAAATATAGAGAAAGACCCAATAATGACCACATGAAGGTAACAACAACAAGTGTAGCCAGGTGGAGTCTGGAGATCCTGATAGAAAGACCATCGCACTAACAACAACATTAAAATCATGCTAAAATTTACAGCGGTCTATATGTATGTGGACCGATCCCCTAGATATCAATTTGGACCAAACCATGACGGGATCAAATGAATATGGAATCGGGGAGCTGCCATTCACCCTTGCTTTTTTCTATACACAAACAAACACACTCCAGCGTAGAATTCACGCACAGCAAGCGACTTTGATTTTGCGCGCACATACGCACACACAATACACTATCTGGGTACACCGTTTACGCTCACACACTTCACCCACAAATTACTCACCCACTCTCACCCTTCCAAACTCACGTAAATCTCAGCCTGCAAAATACTAAAATCTATGAGTAATTAAATTGAGAAGAAAAGGTGGCGGCTTACCGAAAAATTAAACCACCTTCGCCGAAAATTCAATTGTCGTCCCTCTTTCTTCCTCTTTCTGTGTATATTTTCTTCATTTTTTTAGCATTCTTCTCTTCCTTTCTCACGAACACAAAAATCTTCTTTGTATAATTCTCTCTCTCTATATATATATATATATATATATATATATATATATATATATATTCTTCTTATTCTCTATTTTTTTCTATAACTGGTGTATCATATTTCTCTTGTTATAACCGAATGGACTCGTAAGGTAAGATTTAAATTTTCTTTAATTTCCTCATTTTCCAAAATTAAAGAGTTGGCATTATTTTTAGATTTTATATTTATATATATATTAATTTTTTATTCTATGTCCCCAATATAAATTTGCATTTATAACTAATCGCGCTTCATTAATCATCGCTAAAAAATTGCCGATAAAATTTGGTCGCACTAATCGTCACTAAACACTTCAATCAATATCACTTATAAATGTTAACGTTAAATTATAATTTATGGTTTCTAAAATAAACTTGTCGCGAAGGGTCATAAACTATAAGGCTCAGCTCCACTAATCTACAATATTTTGTTTAAAAAAATGTCTCTAAAGTTGACAAAAATATTGCTCATTGAATCGTCGCTAAAGGTCTAATAAACAATTAGCTGGGGTTTTTTTTTCCCGTAAAACCAACCTCAAACTTTGGGGTGTTACAATCTTGCAGCCTCTAAGCACAGTAAATTTCTTCGATTTGTCAACATGATGTTCATAAATATTTTATGCTTTTTTATACCAAAAGCAAAGAACTAAGCATATATTCGAGTAGAGTGCGACTGCATTATACGCTCTCCTCAACATTTCTTATATGTTTATGCAGATAGACGATTTGAAAGTAATGGGTAGAAAGTTCGTGGGAGGGAACTAAAGAGGCCAGTGCATAGAAGATTTAGATGGAATTTAGAGGTTAACTACAACAAATGATTGTAAATAAAGAAAAAACAATAATTGGAACAAAACTTGGAATCAATATCCATTACCATCTATATCTAATACCTTAATCACAATCCATATAGATATCGGCAATGAGAAATAAAAAACCAAACGATTCATAATATTATCAATCAATAGTTAGAATTTACAAATTGAGTAAATAACACCAGGAATAAAATTTTGTTTCTAGGGTGAATAATTGTTATAGTACAATTGAAGGAATGAAATTAAGTTTTAAAGAAAGTAAAAAAAATAATCATGGAGGAGACAGATAACTGTGTTAGCTCAATTGAAGAAGTCATGATATCATTTGAATTCTTTGCAGTTCGAAACATTAATTTGAAAATTTGTGGTATATATTATCAACCACATACGATAACTAAATGTACTTAGCACGTGTAAAAAAAATATTAAACTGAGAATTTTAAATAATTAAATACAAGTCTATAGTTAACTACAATAAAAGATTCCAGATAAAACTAACAATAATTACAACGAAGCTTCAAATCATTAATCATTACCATCTCTTTCTAATCCCCTAATCAAGTTCAAATAGATGTCCGAAAAGCAAAATTAAGAAGACAACCAATCCAAAAGTTTATCGTCAACATTTAAAATTTATAGATTGGCAGAAGAGAAGTTAAAAACAATGGTTTCTTACCTGTGATGACAATAGCGAGGTGTGTGCTTGGAGAAGAGGATGATGGTAAGAAAGAGCAAACTCTAAGAAAGGAGATGAGAGTGGAAAAAAAGGTGAAGCCTCCTTTAATCACAATCCAAATAGATATTCCCAAAGCAAAATTAAGAAAACAAACAATTCAAAGTTTAGCAATCCACATATCAATTAGCGATAAAACATAAGACTCAAATTTCATTAGGTGTGATGAGGATGATAAGACACATAATTTACAAATTGACAAAAAAAACATAAGAATCAAGGTTTCTTACATGTGACGAGGATCATGGTCAGAAAAACAAATTCTAGTAAAATAAGATGGGAGTGAAAAAGAAGATGAAGCCTATGATGAGCACGTGGGTGTGAGATGTAAACTGTCCAAGTAGCCAGATCATGCAATGTTAACAGTGCCTTACTGGGTGAAGCTGTAGAGGAGGGAGCTGTTGGAAGTGCACGTGCACATGAAAAATGATTACCTGACATGAGTGGCACGATATGTAGTTTTGGTGTGTGGATGAACTAAGTCTTTTTTATGTATGTGTATGGAAGTAGGCGATTATGTGATCTTCCTCTAAAGGTGAAGAGGCAGAAGCAGACGGTTAATATGCACATGTACAGAAAAATTGATGACTTGACATGAATGACATGGTGTGTAACTTTGTTGAAAAGTGTGGACAATCTATTAAAATGGATGTGGATGAACTAAGCCTCTTTTATATTTGTGTAATAAAAAATGAGAAAACTGATGAAAAAAATATAGAAGGTCAGGGTGGTAGTTGTTCCTATATGCGGTTGTTTGCAAGTATACGACTTTGTTCAAATTATACTCTTTTTGTCCTTAATTTATTGACCGTGTTTGACATGCATACTTATTTAGGATATGAATCATATTTTCTGCGTTTTTTATTTTACCTCAAGAGAGAGAAAAAGAGAGGGAGAGACAAAAATGAGTCAGAAGAGAGAAAAATGGGTTGGTGAAAGATTAAATGTGAAGAGAGAAATAGAATAAAAAAATTTAAGAAGGGTAAACTTGGAAAAACATCTATGGAATCTTTCTTAAGTTGGAAAGTAATTAATTATTTTGGGAAAACCCAAAAAGGAAATATGATCATTTTTTTTTGAAACGGAGGGAGTATTGCATTTTTTGTGCATGGGGCTATTTTAGTTTCTTTTTTTTTTGGGACATAAAATGGAGGATGGCTCCATGTGCTCGGAATCATTATTTGGATTGTAATCTAGAAGCACTGCGAAAGTGCTTCAAGGGTTTACCTTGTCATACGTCTGCCTCTGGCCTAGCTTAGCGTAAGTCAAATTATATCGACTCTTTGTTAGTTGTTTCTGAGCTCTTTGCAACTATATGGCTTTTTCGACAATAAAGTATATATTGAATTTTTTGTGTATTGGGCTCTTTCAATATTTTTTGACATAAAAAGGGGGGATGGCTCCATGCGCTCTGAACCATTATTTGGATTCTGATCCAAGAACACTACCAGAGTGCTTCAAGGCATTATCTTGACATACTCTGCGTCTTGCCTAGTTTACCTAAGTTAAAATAAGCAAGAATGTAGATTGACTCTTGTGATCAAGTATAAGGTTATGTACAGAATTGTCGATGTGAAACTGTTTATTAACTTGTTCAATGATGTTGAGAACAAATCTGAAGGAACCGTAAGCAGCTTGCTAGTGGACCTTGCACATCACAAAGAAGACATTGGTTCCTCGCCAGATGGGAATCGTACAAGGAATCTCCTATGCCTATAAGTCAGTATTTTGGAGCGGAGAACACAAGAGAGCTGTGTATTGGGGATTGTAACGTACCTTACTCTCACCTCTGCTACAAATATGTATAGCGACGAGAGGCTACATTCTCATATAAGGAGACAATCGCTTGATGATTATCTTGATAGGGGATCCTTGATGAGCAAAGATAATTATCAGATTAGGAGATAGGAATTAACTTGAGTTGAATATCTAATCCAAATATAGTTAGTCATAACTATAACACGATCTCAATCTAAGAGCGGCCAAGTATCTTTTCGCATATCATTTCTCCACCATTCCATGTTCTTTCGTGAAAGAATGTTAAGAAATGTATCTAGATTTTCCTTAGGGACGCGATAAGAGCTTGTGGCCAACTAATGTTGCAATTGATCAACCCATTCGATCAAACATTGACATTCGTGCCCCAAAAAAGGCTTAGTCCAATGTCAGATAAAACTATCCACTAAAAAAAATGTTTGATCGGCCATGTATAGCCAACCAACAATTTGTATTAGTTCTTTTGCATGTTTGATCAACCATGTATAGCCAACCAGAAATTCTATTGCCTAATGTTCATATGAAACTTTAGAGTCAAGGAAGCTCCTCTGCCAGGCTAGTCGAGCAGAGAACTTTGGCTAAAGAGGGAACTCATCCGCTCGGGTTTTGAGCAGAAAACTTAACCTTAAGAAGGAGTTTCTTGGTGGCCAAGTGAAGAACTTTGCCTGAAGTGAGAGCTTATCTGCTTAGTTGATTGAGCAAATAGCTTGTTTTTCTTCATTGGTACTCACATGCTTGTCTGGATGAGCAAGTCTTGGTTCCTTTCAAAAGAGCTCATGTGCTCGTCTAGATGAGCGAGTCCACAAGCCTAAGCGCTTATTGATCGTATAGGTCGAGTTTTAATTCCACAAGCATAGAAATAATTCCTCCCTTCCTCCCTTCCTAAACTATGATTGTTGGAATGCATGCAACTACATCATATGGCATTCATCTAAAGAGAAATGAGCGGGCATATTTGATCTCAACAGCTGAATGAAACATCTGATGATTTACGCCATGGAGTCCCCAAATATAATGACTTTCCCTTTCTTTTTCACTTCACTTAACTCCACAATAAGAGCAACCAAACTTAGAGAGATTTGAGATATTTAGGAAGAGATCGAAGAGTCGTTAGAGTTCATAACTTTCCCTTAATGAAATCCATCTACATCATTCTGACGAACCCCTTTCGAAAAAGACCAAGGTTTTCTTGAGTCGCCATCTTATCCTTTTATCCTTTAAGTTACTCAAATGACTAACAAAGAGAAATAAGAAAACCTAAAGTTTGACTTTTAATTATCCATTTAAGGCTTCTATTTTACGACACTGAAGATTTTGATTGGGAGTAATTTATATGACTGGAAGGTGTTAGGCACCTCGCTATACCCTAGGGGTTTCTAACTTGTTATAAGTGATTTTTATGATTTTTCTCCAAACATCAACAAAACAAAACCCAAGTTGATCCTAAGTTTGATTTGACTTCGACAACATGGGCATAATGGCCTACATAGACAACCGGTAAGTCAGAATCAAAACCTCGTAGTTCAACCGAACCCTAAGAAAGGCGACCTAAATCTTGGTTTATATCTCTTTAAAGACTTAATTCAACTCAACTTCTTCTAGCTAAATGCATTTATAACTCTTAGAAGACTATAAATCTATTCCAAATAGAATCCTAATAGAAACAAAATTCTAATCTTAGTAGATTTCTAATCCTAACAAAATTATCTTAACGGGAAGTTTAGAAAACTTTTTTTCCTTTGATTTTGTCACATACCAAAACCTTGATTGCGTGGAAGGAAAATCTAAAGCAAAATTTACTCTAAGCATCTACGACTACTTTACAGAATTTTATGAAGAACAACACGACAAGAGCGTAAGAATTACCTCTTGATCTGGACTGCTTAAACTGCTTGACCTTTTATTCTAGATTATCCACGATATGAAGTATGAAACGGCATGAATTAAATTTTTATGTCTCTAATCCATCTCTCTTACTAATCTAGTTCCCACATAAATTTAACAGCCTTTCTTAAGGATTTCTTACTCCAACTTACTGTCTCTTTGGGGCAGCCAAAGGGCCTTTTTCTATAGGTCTGGCAGTAGAAGAAGTACAAAAGGAGACCACTTCGTTGTCTTTATCGCCTCTAACAGATAACGTTGAAAAGGGAAAAAAAAAAGACCTAAATAACCTCACCAGCCGGTTCACATAAGGAATTGACCGGTTCAAGGGGGTAATTGGCTAGAGCACATAGAAGAACCGGTTGGTTTAGTCAAAATCGGTCGGTACTCTTTCTCTTTTAATTTGATTTTAATCTCAACTCTAGAAAGAAAAGAACGCATTTTCTACCCAAAGACATGTGATTAATCTAAAATTGGGGGAGATATCCAAATCAAGACCAAACCAACTACTAGACCTCCTACCCTATCTAGACTTTGACTTGGGTTAAGCCCAAATTGGTTGGACTAACTAAATTAGGCTTATTAAACTGGACTTAAGGAACTAAAATTAGACCTAAGATATATAAGATGAAGCCTACAATATATATATATATCGACGCGCGAGCGCACACACATACACACAAATATAAAGTAAGGCCTAAAGAAATGGGGTGTTGTAACACCCTGAACGTTGTTATTGCTTAGCTAGTTAGTTTATTTTAAGCGACGACTTTTATACGCAAGATTTAGCGTCGATTTTCATGAGTAAAATTTTATTGGCAAACTTTTTAGCGACAAATTTTTTTAGTTAGCATCGATATTTTCTTTAGCAACTTTTAGTGACGATTACTGAAGCGAGGTTATATAACAAGCCGCTAAATTATTCTAGTGTATTAATCTATCATAAATAAATATTTGGGCCTTTTCATAATAATAGAAATTTTTGGGTGAATTTTAAAATTACCTAAAATTCAGGGGGAGTTTTGGTAATTTGCCAGTCTAGTTTTATATATATTTACATCTGTAATGAGAGCAGCCATTTCCCATCTTATTCTTCTGAAAACACGACTGAGAGAGAGAGAGAGAGAGAGAGAGAGAGAGAGGTAATTCTTACGCTCTGTGTGTGTGTTTGGGTGTTTTGTGTGTACATAAGTGATGTGTGGGTGTGGGTGTGTATGTGTACACGGTTGTGTGTAAAGGAGTGTGTGGTGTGTGTTATTGGGTGCAGTAGTGTATGTTTGTGTGAATCTGTGCGTATACAAAATGGTGTGTGTAATGTGTGAGAAGGTGAGTGCACTGTGTGTGTTTGCATGTGCTATGTGTGTGCGTATGTGTGAGGGGAGGGAAGATTGCCGTGAAGGCAGTCTGTGTGTGTTTGTGCATGTGCGAGTGTGTGGAATACGTATATGTGGGTGTGTAGTGTACGTCTTGTGCAATGCCCGTGAGTATGTTTGTCTAAAATAGTGGGTGCGGGTGTTTATATAGGTGAAATTGGTGCATGACTGTTTGCTATGTAACACGTGGTGCGTGTGTGTATATGGTGTGTGATTGCAGGTGAAATGAGTGCATGAGTGTGTGCTTGTGTGTGTCCATGAGTGTATGTGTGTTGTGTTGTGTTGTGTAGGTGTATAAGTATGTGTATGGTATTTTGAAGAAAAAGAGAAGAGAGTGTTGTGTATTGTGGGTGTAAAAATGGGTGTATTAATGTCTGTTGTGGGCATGAGTGTGTCTGTGTGGGTATTGTGTTTGTATATGTATGTGACTGTGTGTTTGCATGAGAAGAGGTAGTGATACTGTTTAAGTGAGTACAGAGAACAAGACAAAGGAAAAAGAATTGGGCCTTGGTGGGTTTATGCAGTTAGCAGTATCTTGTGCAAGCACAGGTGTACCACGGGTTAACGTTAGGTATGTCACGCGCATTGGATAGTGTACAGGAATAATTAGCACGTGAAATTTTATAGTACGGTACCTTAGGCTGGCAAAAATTTATAATTTTCTGAAATCGTACGTATTTTTTATATTTTCTGTAAATTCAGATTTGTAAAATATTTTTTTGAGTCTTTGAAACTCATGAAAAAGTTCTGGAAAAATTAGAGTAATGTTTTTATAATATAAATAAGTCCCAGTTTAAGTTCAGTGATTTTTAGAGTTGATTTGCTACCCATTTCAGTATCGCATTGATTTTAGCAAAACGAATAATTTAAAAATAGTTTTAATGCCTTTTAAATTCTGATTTCAATTTCTAAAAATTTTATACATATTTTAAAGCTGTTACAAAATAATGGGACTTTATTTTCAGCTAGAAACAAGAGAAATTATTTTAATAAAAAAATATTCAAAAATTCAGAAAATTCATATTTTGACTTTTTATAATGTTTTAAGCTATAAAAGTATTTTATTAAAATTTATTATGAATTTGGGGTATCATTACACGTTAAGGAGTTTACGAGATTTTTCAGTTAAGTTGACCGTCTACGGGACGCGCTTTGAGTTGCGTCGTTCCGGGTTGAGAGTGAGTACGCTGTGGGTAGTTATTATTAGGTTTATAGTAGAGTAGTGTAGATTATTTTCTGATAAATAATTTGCCAATATAGGTTGATTCAGAGGACTTGGATCGAGGTTTGTGTAACATCTTTTACCTTGGATCGAGGTAAGGAATTCAATCCGAACCCTACTTCATCGTTCTGATTTCAAATATTTTATTGTAGCAGATTTACGAATTTCATTGAACTCTGATTTTATAATTGTCATTACAGTATAAGGATTTTCTTTCTGAACCCTACTCATCATTCTAAATTCATATGTTTTAATCTTAACTATTTCACGAAATTCCGTCGAACTATATATGGTTTTAGTAATTTTCATGAAAATGTTTTTGAATTGCCGATGAAGCCCTATCTTGAGCCTTAAAGCGGTCGATTGAAATTCTATTAATATTCATATGTTTATTGATTCGATCATCGTAAAATCTTTTGAATTCTGTTTATTTTTTTCTCAATATTGACATGAGTTAGTAAATCTAGGGAGTTATAAGGATGAAGCGTATTGTTGACGTTACAAGGATGGTTTGTTGGTTGGGTTAAACTAGTACCTAAATAGATTAGTTAGTGTACATATGCATATGCAAAGTGTATCGAGCACCGGTAGTGGCTTTGCTATAGTCTACTGCTCATGTTCAATGTTACATGTATTTGTTTTATTGTACCTGAAATGCTTGGAAATGACTATTAATTGAGGGATTGAGTTGATACTCGTCCTTATGTTTATATCAAAATACTATGATTTTATTTATAAAAAAAAACCTTTTAAGAAAATTATCATTTGACTCTATATGGAAAATCATATGAATCGTTTTGTTGTTTTTAATCCTTGTTCGAACTTACCGGGCTCTCAAAAGTTCAGTCTCGTTTGACTTCCTTTCCGCATGTGATAACTAGTGTTCCCAACCCATCTTGGTCAGACCTAATGGAGCGCTAGGGGTCCCACTACGCGCGAACACGTCAACGTCAACGGTTAATCTTCCAGCGCATCAAACCGGTCAGTGCCCGCGCACCCAAGACACGTGTTTTTTTTCTCGCTTCACGTGCTTCGTGCGCGACTTAGACATTTTTATTTTGCATTGACGTCGCTCACGCTAGCGCAATCGTCACACCAAGATCACCCAAACACCTGACCAAAGATGTCGACCGACGGCGCAACCGGAGCAGCAGGTCAACGGACAAAGGCCTTGGCCAACCCCATGGGGTCGGCCTCGGCCTCACCCAAGGTCATGGGGTCGGCCTCGGCCTCCCATGGGGGTTTGGCCTTGGCCTTTCCCCCCCGGTTCTTCACTTTTCGCGCAAAGTCCTTTTTGCACTTTTTTCGCTTTGTACGTTTCGTACATGACTCTGGCACCTTGTTCATCATGTGGGTACGATTCTTGGTAGCATGCTCGTCGCAACACAACTTTCGGATTCGTCATTGCTCATCAAAACACCTACCGACGGTGCGCCCGAAGTTCGCAAAAGGAGAAATTACCTTGGGCTCCAAAAATGGAATTTGGCCATTTGGCCTTAGCCAACCTCAGGGGGTCGGCCTCGGCCTTCCCCAGGCCTAGGGGTCGGCCTCGGCCTCCAGGAGGGGTTGGCCTCGGCCATTTTCCCCCGGTGGTTCACCCCTCCGCGCAAACCCCTTTTTCGCACTCTCTTCGCTTCGTACACTTTGCGCGTGACTTTGACACTTTGTTCGTCATATGGATACGATTTGCATCGACACGCTCGTCGTAACGCAACTTCCGGATTTGCCTTTGCTTATCAAAACACCTATCGTCGGCGCGCCCGAAGTTCACCAAAGGGGGGAGTGGCCTTGGCCTCCCTTCATGGGAGTTGGCCTTTTACCTTAGCCACCCCCTAGGGTCGGCCTCGGCCTCACCAAGGGGTCGGCCTCGGCCTCCCCAGGGGTGGTGGCCTTGGCCTTCCCCCCCAATGTTTGGCCTATGGCCTTCCCCCTTGTGCGCACTTGTTTTCCCAAATCTTTGCACCTCCGCGATGTTTACGGACGTTCGCACATCAACCTCGCGACGTTCGTCGTGCATCACCTTACGGACGTTCGTACATCAACCTCACGACGTCCGTTCGTACATCAACTTCACGACGTCCGTCGTCCATCAACTTCGCGACGTCTGTCGTCTATTAACCTCGCGACGTCCGTCTCCCGGGACCGCACGCCGCTCCCGCGATGCCCGTCACCCAAAGTCGCGCGTTACAGCCGAATGACCCGTCGCCGACGACCGCATACCATCACTCCCAACTTTGTCACTACTACATGTTGCATTCATTATCTTGTTATGACAGGTACACTTAGCTCACATCCTGTCTTCAAGATACCCGACGTTCGTCGCCGCGCCTTCGCGCCATTCTCATGATACGTGCCCCGGCACCAAATATTGCTCCGCGACGTTCGTCGCCGCGCCCTCGCGCCACTCTCATGATACGTGCCCCGGCACCAAATATTGCTCCGCGACGTTCGTCGCCGCGCCCTCGCGCCACTCTCATGATACGTGCCCCGGCACCAAATATTGCTCCGCGACGTTCGTCGCCGCGCCCTCGCGCCACTCTCATGATACGTGCCTCGGCACCAAATATTGCTCCGCGACGTTCGTCGCCGCGCCCTTGCGCCATTCTCATGATACGTGCCCCGGCACCAAGTATTGCTTCGCGACGATTGTCGCCGCGCCACTTTCACAACACGTGCACCAGGCACCAGGTATTGTCTCGTGCTATAAGCACCGCGCTCATGCGCCACAATCATGTTGCATACTACCGGGATGGGCTCACAACCTTATAGCCATCGCCGTCTCAATCAAAAGGGAGGCTTCGGCCTCGTACCGGGATGGGCTCACAACCTTATAGCCATCGCCGTCTCAATCAAAAGGGGGGCTTCGGCCTCGTACCGGGATGGGCTCACAACCTTATAGCCATCGCCGTCTCAATCAAAAGGGAGGCTTCGGCCTCGTACCGGGATGGGCTCACAACCTTATAGCCATCGCCGTCTCAATCAAAATGGGGGCTTCGGCCTCGTACCGGGATGGGCTCACAACCTTATAGCCATCGCCGTCTCAATCAAAAGGGGGGCTTCGGCCACCATACCGGGATGGGCTCACAACCTCATAGCCATCGCCGTCACGGTCGCAGGGGGTTCTGGTACGAGGACCCCTCGCCACGGACTCGGAGCACTGAGCTGCGACCATGTCCACTCACGTTACTGTCGATCGTCGACATCACCAGGACAATGACCCACGGGTCACTTCGGGACGGGAGCAGGTCCTTGGAGGGCATCGCGCCTAGTCCACCTGGCAGTTGGCTACAGGGGTAACCCCCACCGCTGTCAGGTTCTCCGCGCGTCTCTTGACGCGCCTCATGGGATTCAGTAAGGGCTTGGATTGGTGGCTGGGGCAACGGGCTTACTCTGATCATGCTACCGCGGTATGGTCAGTCTTCTCAGACAGGTAGAGCGACGCTGTGTGGGGCAAGCAACGCGAATTTAGGAACCGGCAGTCCGACGGAGAACCGGTATTTTGGGACCCCCTGGTGACGTGTCACTCCCAGGGAACGACATGTGGCACTTTATGACATAAGCACCCTGTTTCCTATAAATAGTGGACTTTACAACTCAAAAAGGCACTTTTGGCTTTTCTTACAAAAATCACTTTCTCACTCTAGAATTTGGGAGCTCTTGGATTCTAGTGAGAGAAACGTAACTTTGGACCGTAACTTCGGACCGTAGCATTGGACCTTGACTTGGACCCCGACCTGGACTATCGACTGCCGGCCCTGTTCGTCTTAGCTTTTGCCTTCGCAGCACTGCCATTCCTCACGGCCCGTCTGAGAAGCCTTGCCCTCAGCCCTTACTCCGTCTTTGCTGTCTCCCACTTTGCGTATTTGGAAGCTGACATGGACTGCAACCTTTGTGGCACCTCCACGTAAGTAAGAACCCACTTTCATTGGCATCAACTAGCAGTAGGTTGCCTGAGTATCAATTAGAGTCGAGCAATAGAAATTAAGTTAAGATAGTATTGATCATTTAAACCCCTACGTGGGTGAACATTATTATCTAAAAAAATTTGGACTTAGTTTTGATGTTCCATTTATGACAGCCTATTAGGAGTATGATTTAATTGATGGTTTAGTTGCTCTGAATGATAGTTTGTGGTACTATTTAGATGAGATTGAGGGTATTATTGTCTTAGTGTAAAGATCGAGTGAGTGTTTAACGTTCCAAAAATTCAGGAATGTTACAGTTGGTATCAGAGCATATGTATATGATTCTGTAGACTTTAGAAGCCTGTGAGGGAAAGCCTAAGTTTTGACAAGAAGGTTAGAGAAAACTTTAATACGTTAGTTAAACAATAGTAGTGGCTAGATATCAGAGTGCGTAGCGAAAGCGTAGTGGGTACATCATTTGATTTGAGGCATTGATTTGTGAGTGCGTATAGGAATTGGCAAAATATTTCGAGGACAACAATATCAGGTACGTCAAATTTTGAGGACGAAATTTTATAAGTGGGGGAGAATGTAACACCCTGAGCGTTGTTATTGCTTAGCCGGTTAGTTTTATTTTAAGCGACGCCTTTTATACGCAAGATTTTTAGCGTCGATTTCCATGAGTGAAATTTTATCGGAAACCTTTAGCGACAAAATTTTTGAAAACCATAAGTTATAATTAGTGACAATTAGCGTAAACGACATTTTTGAAAATTTTTAGCAACAAGTTTTTTTAGTTAGCATCGATATTTTATTTAGGAACTTTTAGCGACGATCACTGAAGCGAGGTTATATAACAACTCGTTAAATTATTCTCGTGTACCAATCTACATAAATAACTATTTTGGGCCTTTTCGTAATAATAAAAAGTTTTGGGTGAATTTTTAAAATTACCTAAAATTTAGGGGGGTTTTGGTAATTTTCCAGTCTAGGGTTTTATATATATTTACATCTATTATGAGAGCAGCCATTTCCCATTTTGTTCTTTTGAAAACACGAGAGAGAGAGAGAGAGAGAGAGAGAGAGAAGGAAACGAAAAGAAAATTTCTGGCAAGTAGCGTAGATTTTTCAGTAAGTTTTCTAGCCAAAATTTTCAGATTTATTCAATGTTTATGGGAACTGTAAGGGGGCTGCCATGGGGCTTGGATTTGTATAGAATTGTGCTGTGACTATGTACCTAAGTGGGTGCGTTTAAGGGACGAAAGGGTGGCAATCGGGGTGGTGGCTGCCGTGGGAAGAAGTGGCCGCGAGGGGCTGCAAAAATTAGAGAGAGAAAACGGCTGTAAGGGGCCTATGGTTGCAAAGGCAGCTATGGCCACCAAAAAGTGGGTTCTCAGTGGGTTTTGTGGCTACAAAGAAGTGGGTCTGGGGTACTGCGTGAGAAGCTGCGAACAAAGGGGATTCTGCCAAATATATATATATATATATATATATATATATATATATATATATATATATATATTGTGTTTGGGAGAGAGAGAAGACTGCCATTACGGTAGTCTGCGTGAGGTGGTGAGTACGTGAGGCTGCCTTGAAGACAACCCTCTGTGTGTGTGTACGTTATGTGTATATACATGTGTGTGAGTGAGCCAAACAAAAAAATTGGGGGGGGGGGGGGAGAAGTAAAATCTGCGTGATATGTGTGTAATAGTGGATGTGGGGAGATATGAGTGTGTGTTCGGGTTTATGTTTTGTGTGTACATAAGTGCTGTGTGGGTGTGTATTGTTGGATATAAATCCATTTAAATAATTTTTGGAGCAGAATCACAGTTTCTTACACAAAAATAACAAGTATTACAATACGAATTTAATAATAACATGTTACAATATAAAAAGAACGATCTCACCAAACTATAGAATCAAGCCGAGGCTTTGTCCTAAAAGGTTGATTCGCGCTTCCCGGAACCAATGGTTCGATGCGATGGGCGTCACAGCACGCAACCCCCAGGATTAGTCTATAGTACTATCCCTATTTGCACGCATATGCAACGGAGACTCTTGAACAACCCTCTTGACTTTCCTTTTCCACGACGCACCAATATCAAATTATATAAGTACTAAAATATCAAGATTTTGTAGTGAAATTTTGGGGTGATAAAAAAGGAAGGTGTGTCTCGGATGTGTGAAGAAATGAGTGAAAGTTGTGTGTTTTTTGTGTTGGCCGAGACACATATATATAGGGAATGAAGGAGTGAAATCTTGGAGCCGAAGGCTCAAAACTTGGAGCCAAAGTGTTGGCTTTGTGTGGAGCCAAAGAAACTTGTTTGGAGCCAAAGCAATGAAGGGGCATCCGTGGCTTCTCCACAGCCAAGCAAAGAGAAATGACATGGGGCCAAGTTGTGTTTTGAAACACATAAAATACAACAATCCCCCATATGTTTCAAAACACAGACTCGATAAAGGAAGAGGAGACGAGAAATTATGCATCGGCGAGGTGTCACGTGGATTGAACCTTTCCTAGGATAAATGTGCAGGAACTCACTGAAATACGATGGTAGAGCAAATACTCTTTTAACCAGATTTCGTTACTGTGAATTGCGCATACTCACCACCCACATAATATCTCTAGTCAGGGTTGTTCTCGCGGGTTGACGTTAAATGGCCATGCGTCGTGCCTGGATATTCTTGTGTGCTCTAGCGACATACCCAAGTCCCATAGAGGCAGCTCAACCTCACACACATATAGGTGGTATCCATCAGGGAATATGCTGCAGCTGAACACCCCATCCCAATAATTAGGGACTATGGAACCATTAAGAGCTATGCTCATCCTCACACACTGCAGTGGTCACTGTCATACACCATAGGGATAGACTCTTCTCTTAAGGACCTTCTGCCTTAGAGGATATACACAAAGCGACAGTGCCCAACGGACTCCATGACTTTGCTATTACCTATTGAACCTCCTTCACGGGATCGCCGATCACAGAGGTTAGGTATTCGTCACTTCGTCTCTAAATTTGGGTAAAGTCACATCCCCCTCGATGCTTCCATCACTAGGCCTCTCCCTAGTGGCTTAGTCAGAGGATCAGCCAAGTTCCTCTCCGACCTCACAAAATTCATAGATACGACACCGTTCTCAATTAGCTGCCTCACAATAGCATGTCGCATCCGGATGTGACGAATCTTCCCATTATATATTTTTCTTTTAGCTCGAGCAATAGCAGCTTGACAATCACAATGCATCACCACAGGTGGACTAGGTTTACTCCACAAAGGTATATCAATCAAGAAACTTCTGAGCCACTCTGCTTCAGAACAAGCCTTCTCTAAGGCAATCAACCCTGATTCCATGGTGGATTTAGCGATAACTGTCTGCTTGGACGACTTCCAAGAGATCGATCCTCCAGCTAGTAGGAACACATATCCACTAGTGGGCTTTAACTCATCTGAATCTGAAATCTAGTTAGCATCACAATAACCTTCAAGCACAGAAGGATGACCACAATATGTTAGTCCATAATCAATGGTGCCTCTCAAATATCTCAATAACCTAGATATTGCATTCCAATGTTCCTCACAAGGATTATGAGTATATCTACTCAATCTGCCAACTACATATGCAATATCAGGACGAGTATGATTCATCAAAAACATCAGGCTACCAATTATTTGTGCAAACTTATTTTGTGACACACTGTCACCACAATTTTTCACAAGGTGTATTTTTGCATCATAAGGTGAAGACAAAGATGTATAGTCATAATGCTCATATTTTCTTAGCATGTTCTCAACAAAGTGTGACTGTGATAATGTGATAGAATCATCATGCCTCAAAATTTTGATTCCCAAAATGACATTAGCTTCACCCATATCTTTCATGTCAAATTTAGTTGCTAAAAATCTCTTAGTAGTATGCACGATATCAATGCTTGTTCCAAATATAAGCAAGTCATCAACGTACAATCATATAATGATAACACTATCATTAACACACTTATAATAAATACACTTGTCAGCATTGTTAATCAAGAATCCATCAGATATCATCACGCTATCAAAATTTTCATGCCATTGTTTAGGAGCTTGTTTTAATCCGTACAAGGATTTAACCAATTTACACACTTTATTTTCTTGTCCGGGGACCACATATCCTTCGGGTTGCTCCATGTATATTTCTTCTTCTAAATCTCCATTTAGAAAAGCAGTTTTAACATCCATTTGATGCACAACAAGTTTATGTATGGATGCAATGGCAAATAAAATTCTGATAGATGCAATTCTAGTAACAAGAGAGTATGTATCAAAATAATCAACATTATGTTTTTGTTTGTAGCCTTTAGCCACCAGTCGTGCCTTATATTTCTCAATGGAACCATCTGGTTTCAACTTTTTCTTAAAGACCCATTTGCATCCAATAGGTCTAGTCTTATAAGGCAAGTCGACGAGTTCCCAAGTATGATTAGACATGATCGAATCTAATTCATTATTAATGGCTTCTCTCCAAAAAGGTGCATCTATAGAAACTATAGCATCATGATATGACAATGGTTCATCATTAACAAGATACACATAATCATCTCCAAAACTAGTTTCGATTCTCATTCTCTTGCTTCTTCTTAACTCTAGAGTTTCACCAATAGGATTATCAGCACTAGCATGCTCATCAATAACTCTAGGCATTTTATTTTTGATAGGAAAAATATTCTCAAAGAAAGAAGCATTTTTAGATTCAATAATAGTATTGACTTCCATGACATCACTCTTAATGACAATAAATATGTATGCAATACTATTAGAAGCATAACCAATGAACACGCAATCACAAGTTTGAGAACCCAATTTTCTCCTTTTAGGCTCAGGTAACATAACATTTGCCAGGCACCCTCACACTTTCAGGTACTCCAAGTTAGGAGCGCGACCATTCCAAATTTGATAAGGCGTTTTACCAGTCTTTTTATGGGGTACTCTATTTTGTACGTGACAGGCTGAGAGAATGGCTTCCCCCCACATGTTGGCAGGTAGGCCAGAACTAACAAGCATAACATTCATCATTTCTTTTAAAGTCCTATTTTTCTCTCAGCAATTCCATTTGATTCAGGTGAATAAGGTGGAGTTACTTCATGAATAATTCCATTTTGCAAACAGAAATCATCAAACGGATTAGAGTTATATTCACCACCTCTATCAGTTCTAAGCCTTTTAATTTTCTTATCCTTCTGATTTTCAATTTCAGACTTATAGTTCATGAACATTTCAAGAGCTTCACTTTTCATCCTTAACAGATAGAGTCAATCAAGTAAGCAAAAGTAGACGATGCATTCTCATTCAACAATTTAACAACATTAAGTACATAAAGGCCTTGGTCAAGATACCCCTTACCGACAAAGACATCATTTTTTGTTAGAGTCACAATACCTCCGTCGAACATAGTCTTGATGCTGGCCTTACCGAGTAGTTGTACTGACATAAGATTGTGTTTGATCATCGGCACGTGAAGCACATCGGATAGTGAAAGGGTTTTACCGGATGTGAGTTTGAGAACTACCCTTCCCTTTCCCATAACTGGTACGGACCTGTTGTCCCCAACGTACACGCATTCTGTACCTTCCCCCACATTTAAGTAGGAGGTGAACACATCTCGGTTAGCAGAGATGTGCCTAGTGGCACCCGAGTCTAAGACCCATCCCTTCACTTCCGTAACCAAGTGCACTTCTGACACCACAGCTGCAATGATACCATCATCTGCTTCAACAATGTTTGCTCTCGCCCTTGGTGGAGCCCTTTTATTATTGTTGTTGTGGTGGCGGTGCCGGTAGTTATTGCGGTTTTGGTCGGCTTTTCTATATCTACAAGCATTTACATAATGCCCTGATTTTCCACAGAAAAAACATTCACCCTTTTTCGCTAATCCATTTTTAATATTTTGAAAATCAATAATTTCAGTTTCAATGCTTTTATCATCAGCCATTTGATAGTGCAAAAAATTAACAGCTAAAAACTTTTTAGTGCCTTCATCCTCAAATTCGTACTTGCTAACTAATTCATCCTATAAAGCCTTAGCAAGAATAAAGTGATTATAAACGCCATATAGATCATTAGATAAAGTATTACGAATAGTACTAAGACAAAATCTATTAGCGTTATTCCATTTTTCTAAGACTTCAGCATAATTTTCGGTATTGTTATCCGGCACAGGCTCAGTCAGAACGAACGAGATTTTAGAAAAATTCAAGACATCCAAAACCATGTCTTTCCATCTTTTAAAATTATTTCCGTCCGGAATAACTTTCGTTTGTGCGAGAAGTTGTAATTCCATTTTAATCAACCTTTTAGAATGTTGGATATAAATCCGTTTAAATATTTTTTGGAGCAGAATCGCAGTTTCTTACACAAAAATAACAAGTATTACCATATGAATTTAATAATAACACGTTACAATATAAAAAGAACGATATCACCAAACTATAGAATCAAGTCGAGGCTTTGTCCTAAAAGGTTAATGTGCGCTCCCCGGAACCAATGGTTCGATGCGATGGGCTTCACAGCATGCAACCCCCAGGATTAGTCTATAGTACTATCCCCATTTGCACGCATATGCAACGGAGACTCTTGAACAACCCTCTTGACTTTCCTCTTCCACGACGCACCAATATCAAATTATATAAGTACTAAAATATCAAGATTTTGTAGTGAAATTTTGGGGTGATAAAAAAGGAAGGTGTGTCTCGGATGTGTGAAGAAATGAGTGAAAGTTGTGTGTTTTTTGTGTTGGCCGAGACACATATATATAGGGAATGAAGGAGTGAAATCTTGGAGCCAAAGTGTTGGCTTTGTTGGGAGCCAAAGAAACTTGTTTGGAGCCAAAGCAATGAAGGGGCATCCGTGGCTTCTCCACAGCCAAGCAAAGAGAAATGACATGGGGCCAAGTTGTGTTTTGAAACACATAAAATACAACATGTATGTGTACACATTTATGTGTGTTTGTGTGTAAAAGAGTGTGTGGTGTGTTTATTGGGTGCAATAGTGTGTGTTTGTGTGAATCTGTGTGTGCAAAATGGTGTGTGTAATGTGTGAGTAAGTGAGTGAACCGTGTGTGATTGCATGTGCTATGTGTGTGCGTGTGTGTGTGAGGGGAGGGACGCCTGCTGTGAAAGCAGTCTCTGGGTGTGTAGAATATGTATATGTGGGTGTGTAGTGTATGTGTTGTGCAATGCCCGTGAGTATGTTTGTATGAAATAGTGGGTGCGTGTGTTTATATAGGCGAAATGGGTGCATGAGTGTTTGTTGTGTAACAGGTGGTGCGTGTATGTATATGGTGTGTGATTGCAGGTGAAATGAGTGCATGAGTGTGTGCTTGTGTGTGTCCATGAGTGTATGTGTTGTGTTGGTGTGTAAGGCCACTGCTGTGCAATGGGTGCGATAGGTGTGAGGAGTGTTGTGTATTGTGTGTATATGCGTGTGCGTGCGTGCGTGCGTGTGCGTGCGTGTGTGTGTGTGTGTAAAAATGGGCGTGTTCATGTCTGCCGTGTGCATGAGTGTGTGTGTGTGTGGATACTGTGTTGGTATTGTGTGTGTATATGTATGTGACTGCGTGTTTGCATGAGAAGAGGGGGTGATAGTGTTTCAGTGAGTACATTGAGTGCAGAGAACAAGAGAAAGGAAGAAGAAGTGGGCCTTGGTGAGTTTATGCAGTTAGCAGTACCCTGTGCAATTATAGGTGTACCACGGGTTAACGTTAGCTATGTCATGCGCATTGGATAGTGTTCAGTGATAATTAGCATGTGAAATTTTACAGTACGGTACCTTAGGCCATATCAAAATTTCTGGCAAAATTTTATAATTTTCTGAAATCTTACATATTTTTTAATATTTTCTGTAAATTCAGATTTGTAAAATCTTTTGAAGTCTTTGAAACTCATGAAAAAGTTCTGGAAAAATTAGAATATTTTTATAGTAAAAATAAGTCCCAATTTAAGTTCGGTGATTTTTAGAGTTGATTTGCTATACATTTCAGTATCGCATTGGTTTTAGTGAAACGAATAATTTAAAAATAGTTTTAATACTTTTAAAATTTTGATTTTAATTTTCGTAATTTTTATACATATTTTAAAGATGTTACAAAAATTATGGGACTTTATTTTTAGCTAGAAATAATTATGGCTATTTATGGATTTTTCTTGCATTTAAAGAAATTATTTAAATTCGAATATATTCAAACATTTAAAATTTTCTTATTTTGACTTTTTATAATGTTTTAAGCAATAAAATTATTTTATTAAAATTTATTATGAATTTGGGGTATCATTACACATTAAGGAGTATACGAAATTTTCGGTTAGGTTGACCGTGTACGGGACACACTTTGAGTTGCGTCGTTGCGGGTTGAGAGTGAGTACGCTGTGGGTAGTTATTATTAGGTTTATAGTATATTAGTGTATATTATTTTCTAATAAATAATTTGCCAATCTAGGTTGATTGAGAGGACTAGGATCGAGGCTTGTGTAACATCGCTTAGCTTGGATCGAGGAAAAGAATTCCATCCGAACCTTACTTCATCGTTCTGATTTCAAATGTTTTATTATGACAGACTTACGAATTTCATTGAACTCTGATTTTATAATTGTCATTGAAGTGTAAGGATTTTCTCTCCAAACCCTACTCATCATACTAAATTCATATGTTTTAATCTTAACTATTTTCACAAAATTCCATTGAACTATGGTTTTATAAATTTTCATGAAAGTATTTTTGAATTGTCAATGAAGCCCTATCTTGAGCCTTAAAGCGATCGATTAAAATTATTTTAAAACTCATCTGTGTTTGATTCGATCATCGTAAAATGTTTTGAATTCTGTTTATTTTTTCTCTCAATATTGACATGAGTTAGTAAATCTGGGGAGTTATAAGGATGGTGCCGTATTGTTGGCGTTACAAGGATGGCATGTTTGTTGGGTTAAACTAGTACCTAAATGGACTAGTTAGTGTACATATGCATAAGTAAAATGTATCAAGCACTGCCGGGGTGACTTTGCTATAATGTACTGCTCATGTTTAATGTTACATGTATTTGTTTTATTATACCTAAAATGCTTGGAAATGACTGTTGATTGATGGATTGAGTTGATACTCGTCCCTATGTTTATATCAAAATGCTATGATTTTATTAGAAAAAAATCCTTTTAAAAAATTATCATTTGACTCTATATGAAAAATCGTTTGAATCGTTTTGTTGTTTTTAATCCTTGAACAACCTTATTGGGCTATCAAAATCTCACTCTCATTTGACTTCCTTTCTACAGGTGATAACCAACAATAGGTTGCCTGAGTATGGATTAGAGCCAAGGGAGAGAAATTAAGTTAAGATGGTATTGATCATTAAAACCCCTGCATGGGTTTACATTATTATTTTAAAAAATTCGGACTTAGTTTTTATGTTCCATTTATGACAGCCTATTAGGATTATGATTTAATTGATGGTTTAATTGCTCTAACAGATTTGTATTATTTAGTTGAGTTTGAGGGTGTTATTGTCTTAGTGTGACTGATCGAGTGAGTGTCTAACGTTCCGAAACTTCTGGGATGTTACAGGTGTCTATAGAAGCCCGTCGGCGAGGGAGCTCGCCTACAAGCGAACATCACCCAAAATAACATATATTTGTACCAAAAAATGAAAAGACCACAAGACCTAAGAGAGACTCGAGGACTCGTAAAAAAGGGTGGTTGGACTTTTTTAAGGCTTCCTACATCTACCTGGGATAGAATTAAACCATCCAAAAACTGAATAGAGATATCACTCGAAGCCAAAGCCAACAACACATGGAGGCGATTGGTCATCGAGCAAATCGAAAGGAAACTAAAATTAAACTTTGTCCGAAGCCAGAGCCAACTGTAATGATGATTGGCCACCAGATAAAAGGCACAATCATCATTACTCACATAGTCAATGGTAGTAACAATATATATTACTCGCATAGTCACGAGAAGGAAAACACATCTAGAAGCTGGAGCCAACAATATTGACAATTGCTCGCTTGGCGACAAGGACACACTCCTAAAATCAAGAGCCAACAGATCCATCGTGTTGGTCGTTTAGAAATGGTGGAAAATGCCTTGAGCTGGAACCAACAGGTCCACCTTCTGGTCACTGAACAAAGTACGCACCCCTAGATGCTAGAGCCAATAGATCAATCATGTTGGTCATCTAGGAACATTGAAAACTTATGACAAATAGCCGAAGCCAACCAATCGATCATGATAGTTGCTTAGTCACAAGGAGAAAAGCATATCTAGATGTCAAAGCCAACATATTGATCTTGTTGTCTAAACATACTGGAAACAATGAATCTAAGAGTATGAGGCAACAATGCATCAAAGCAGTTGTTCTCTTAGGAACATGGGGAACTCATAGCTTAAAGCCAGAACCAAAAATTCATGAAAGTGAATAGTCGCTTGGATACAAAAGAAGAAGCATATCTAGAAGCTGGAGCTAACATTATGTGGAAGTGGTTGGTCGTCTGACCAGACAATGAACCTAAGAGCCAGAGCCAACAATGTATGAAAGCGGCTGGTCGTTTAGTTACATAGGATAGAGCCAGACCCAACAATGAGCGAAAGCGATTGGTCACCTTTGGAACACTAGAGATGTCTAAGAGCCGGAGCAAGTAGCTGGTCATTTAGACACAAGAAAAGAAGCACATCGAGAAGCCGGAGCCAACAATGTATAAAGGCAGCTGATCGTTTAGACACACCAAATGCTGGACTAAAAGCGGGAGCCAATAACGTGTGATAACGGATGGTCGCTTAGTCACATGGGAAACAACGAACCTAAGAGCTAGAGTCAACAAAGCGTGTAAAAAGCTAGTCGCGTTGGAATATCAGGAACTCGTGTCTAAGAGCTAGAGCCAATAACGCATGAAACCAGCATTATCCGCCTAGAAGGAAAGGGAGTCGCCATCTTATTTAATTTAAGCAGAGGAAAATAACAAAAGCCTGAAATGACTCTAAAACGTCCAAAAGACTACTTGTCTATTGAAAACAAAGAAATGAGTTCAGGGACTAAGTTATACAGCGGGAAGGTGTTAGGCACGACGACCATACCCTTTCGATTTCTACTTCATTCTTATTGGTTTTTGGCATTTAAAACACATAACATGTTAATATGCAATAAAACTTACCCTAAGTTTATTTTTAGATTATGGGCTTGAATTCGACATCGTGGGTCGAATGGCCTACGTATCCTGTCAGACTAACCGGAATCAAAACCATCGTAGTTTGGCTCTAGTCCTATGGAAGATGACCTACATTTCGGTCTTAGACTTAGGCAAAATAAAATTATCTATGCAAAGTAAAAATCTAGACACTTGGACTAGATTGATATAATTGGGCTAGACTGAGCCTACTCACGGACTGTATCGACTACACTGCTAGACTAATGGACTACTAGACTGAACACTACATTGCTAGATTGGACTGGACTTGACCAAATTAAATTAATTAAGTTATATTACAAGGCCTAAGCTTAATACAAACTTTAATTAGTAATGAAGCCTAATATTCATTTAATTAATAATGACTAAAAAATGGGGTGTCTATATAGCCCTCGGTGAGGGACTCGTGCAAGGGTGAATGGTTGGTCGCCAGGCAAGGGATGTATCCCTAAAAGTCGGAGCCAATAACATGTACAAACGGTTGGTCATCCAAGGATACTAAAAAATTATGTCTAAGAGCCGGAGCCAACAACATGTCGAAACGACTGATCACTTAGACATAAGGAAATGATGAACTTAAGAACCGGAGCCAATAACATGTCGAAATGGTTGGTTTCTTAGGAACATTGGAATACAGCCAAGAGCCAGAGCCAGCAACATGTACATACAGTTGGTCGCTTGGATGTATAAAAGGGGGTGAACCTAAGAGCTGGATCCAACAACGCGTACAAAACGGTTAGTCGTTAGGAATACTAGAATATACCCAAGAGCTGAAGCCAACAATGTGTATAAAGGGTTGGTCGCTTGAATATTATAAAAAGGACGAGCCTATGAGCAGAGCCAACAACGTGTATAAAGGGTTGGTCGCTTGGATATTTATAAAAAGGACGAGCTTATGAGTCAGAGCCAACAACGTGTATAAACGGTTGGTCGCTAGGCACATTGGACCCATGTCTAAGAGTCGAAGCCAACAACATGTACAAACTGTTGGCTGCTTAGATACAAGAAAAAGACGATCCCAAGAGCGGAGCTAACAACTTGTACACACGGTTGGTTGCTTAGGAACACCGCCATATGTCCAAGAGCCGAAGTCAACAACGTATCAAAATGATTGGTCGCTTAGGCATGTAGAAATTTTGGAAATACCTCTCAAAGTCGGAGCCAACAATGTCACAAAAGACAGCGGGTTGTTGAGTGCCAAACATATGCATTTACTTGATCTAAGGAAACTATTGTTACTAGCAACAAACGCGGGATCTTGCACTGGCCTTACATCGTACAAAACTCACTGAACTGAGCAATAGATTCAAGTAATCGAATCGAAAGACAATCCAAGGATAGGATAGCAAACATGCACATACAAACATGCAAAGCACACAAATATTGGATAAAAATGCCTTAGGCGTATGAGTCGGGTATCATGCAAAATGCACTGGCACGACTTACCATATTTTTAAAAAGCACGATCACGCAAGCACGCGGGGTGCATAAGAGTATATATTTCATGTAAGCATGTAAAAGGTTTTAGTTTTTTTTAGGGCAAAAACCAACCGGTTAGTCAAAAGATAGTAAGAGTCGAAATATTGAGTAAAAAACCGGCCGATTATTTAGCTGGTTTGACTTAATTAAACAGAAAACTGGCCAGTTTATCTATCCAAATTTGGGCGCGATCTTTAGCGTTTTCTCACCCACTTCAAACACAAACCAATCACTTTCTCTCTCAAATTCCTCTCTAAGAAGGACCTCTTTACGTCAAATGCTACCACAATTACGCTTCTAGGCTATAAAATTCTAGGATCTCCTTCCAATCTTTCCCAATTTTGGAGAAATTATGGAATTCATACGAACTAGAAATGGGCATGAGGCTGGGCCTCAAATCAGCCATGTTTTGCAATTCCAGCCAGAGGCTTGGATAGAAAACCACTCCCTCTTGACTCCAGATCAAGGAACAAATCTTAGCCGCTACTTTTTTGCAGATGACATATGTTTTCTAACGATTTCTCTTCAATTACACACACTATTTCATACATTTTCATACACTAGTCACCCCTATGCAAAGTAGGGCCCATACTTGTTTCACATGCTATTTTTCATGCACTCTATGCATAAATCGGACGGCTCTTGAGGTTTTCTCCCTTGTCTTTTGACTTTTGTACAGCCTCTCCCTGCGAATATACTTTGTAGGGGGTCCTCTAATTTGGTGAGGGATTGGTGAGGGAAGAAGCTAGATTCTGTAGAGAATAGGACAGTCGAAAATCGTTTTAAACTTTTTATAAATGGATTACCGTTCAGGGAGGCTACACTTACCCTATACAATTTCGTGAATATCACTGGTATTCACGTTTGAGAGAGACCTATTCCCAAGGCCTATGATCTAAATAAGGACCAAGACCTCGTTGTCTCGTTGCTTGGTTTTGAGTCATCCTACAAAAAGTGGCGGTTCCATCTTGCTTAGTACCCTTTGCTCTCACTACGAGGGTATGACCTTGGGGTGCTGATGGGGCGACTGTTGATCAGTACGTCCGAGGATTTTTGTTGTACGTCTTGGGGGAGAAGTTATTCAGCTATGAGGATGACTCTATGGAGTTGTGGTAGGAGAGATAGGGGAGTACGACTGGAATACTCCCACGATGGCACATCTATATTATTCTATGGCCTTGGTGTCCTAGGGGCAGTTCGCGAGTTTCACGGGGTACTGCGATGTGATATCCTACATCAAATATGGGATGATTTGTGATTGGCCTTTATAAGACCATGCCAATGAACTCATAAGTACCTACTTGGCTAGCCTTTTTGAGGGAGGCATCGCCCTGTCGTTACATATGGTATCAGAGTCGACTCTCAAAAGCTTGGACTGGGGGTTGCCGATGGTTGGAGGAAACGAAGACAAGCTCGGGTATATCCCATATCAAGAGGATGGTTGGGGCAATGAATGGTGAGCTAGGTATATCCCACATTGCCTAGAGAGAAAAATTTTGGGCTATGTATGATCGAACCTTAGTGAGGACACTAAAGGATAAGGTGGGGAGATTGTGATATCCCACATCGAATGTGCGATGATTTGTAATTGGCCTTATAACACCTTGCCAAAGAACTCATAAATACCTACTTGGCGTGTGTTTACTGTGTGTGTGCATGAGTGCATTTGTTTGTGTATATTGTGTACATATGTGTGTTAGAGTTAGTTTTTGTGTGTATAAGTGTGTTAGTCTGTCTATTAGGATGTGTGAAGTGCGTATATGTGTTTGTGGGTAAAGGGAAGTGGGTTTGTGGGTGCTTAACTGGAAAAGTGGACTGCTGGGTTTTGTTGAGGAAGAAGGTGCTGCTGAGAGAGAGAGAGAGAGAGAGAGAGGGAAAAGCTGAGATTTCAAACTTTGAACTCAAAAGTGTCGCTAAAAGATAATTCTATTCCAGCAATTTCTTTCCCAAATTTTAAAACTGGCTTAGAAACCTATTTGGGCAAAGTATAAAATAGTAACCCCCACTATTTTTATGAGACCTACAACTTGGAAATTTTTGAAATTTTTCCGTGTGGTTCTAGTGTATTTTAAAATAGAAATTGAAGTTGTTAAATACTGAAGCTTTTACAGTAATCTTATGTAAAAGTTTCAAGAGTTTTTAATGTCGTTTGCTATTTTTAGCGTTGTTGGTCGCGTAGCGTTCAATCGGATATCGCGTATTACAATAGTTTACTAAGTGATTTTTAAAGACCATTTCTGAACTGATTTTAACCAAGTAATGTAAAGTGACCCCTTTTATTTTTACCAGAGGTACACTATGGAAAATTTTGGGATTCTTCAGTGTCCGCGAAGGATGCTAAATTGGGGTATCGATTAAAAGGAATTCTTGAATTCTTTGATATAGCAAATCAAGTTATTTTAATCTGAAAATTTTATGGAAACCTTATATTAATGTGATGTTTCATTTCTAAAATTTCGTGCCATTCTGAGGTCGATAGCTATTTTTAATAGAATTGGCTTCGAGCACTCGATCCAGACATTGGTTCAGAATTTTCGAGTGAAAATTCCCTAAAACACTTTGTAGCCCAAAAATGATTTTAGGTTGCTTAAAAAGTTTTTGAAATCTTTTGAGATTTTTTTGGTGTGAGGGGCACCAGGCTTATTTTGTTAATTTTACACTGAAAGGTATTTTGGTAATTCTACATACCCGGTGAGTAAGCAATTCTGGGAATGTTTTGTAGTAGTTAATATTGAGTTTATAGTCTTGTAGTATGGACTTTATTTTGATTATTGGATTGTTCTGCTTAGGTCAAAGCAGAGGATTTTCCGGTTAGACTAGCTTAGTATTGGATCCAAGTAAGGGTTTCTATCTGAATCCTGGGTAAGGATTTATGTCCGAACCCTAATTTTGATAACTTTAGTTTCAATTTACTTATCTCTATTGTTGAACCCTGAGATATGCATTCACTACAAGAAAAAAAATGTTTAGCGATGGACATATCCGTCGCTAAAAGCCCTACATCCGTCGCCAAAGACTTTTAGCGATGGACACCCCGTCGCTAAAAGTTTGTTGCCTATAACCCCGTCGCTAAAATTTGTGACTGAATTTTGAAATCTGTAGCCTAAAGTTGACTTTGAGCGACAGACGTATTAATATAATTACCGATGGAGCTAAATATATTTTTTGTTTTTAAATTTATTTTCTTTTTTTGAAAAAAATTTATTACGTAAAATATTTAGCGACGGAACAATTAATCGCCAAACATTATTAAAAAAAAGATGACTTTTAGCGATGGAATGTCCGTCGCTAAAAGTTGTCGTTTAAACCTTTTAGCAACGAAATTGCCGTCGCTAAAAGTAAGTTATTTACATAAAAAGTAAGAATTTTAGCGATGGAATAAAATCCGTCGCTAAAATTCAAACTAATTTAATTGTTTTTCATTTTTTTAATACTCAAACATGTAATTACAAATTCTCAACAATCATTCTTAATCCAGCAAATATTTCTCAACGCACATTAGGGTTAAATAATTGCTGACCCATCAGTAATTATTTAACCCTAAAACAGACTCAACACACAAATATAAAGAGTGAATTTTATACTAATCGAAAAATAAAATGTATACAAAGTTCAGGAGGGCACGGGAGCGGGGTACAATAGAGTAGGGGATGGGAAGGGAGCACAAGTCGGGGGGGGGGGGGGGGGCAAAGGAGTTAGATACAAATAGCTAGGAGGGGAAGGGCTGACCAGGGGTCGGCGATTCCTGAATCTAGATCCTGCTGATCGTTCTCGTCCACGGGGGCACTGTGATCCAGATCCAGCTCGGCATGGCCAGCAGCAGTGCCCTGCATGTAAAGGCACGGATGCATTAATATCGATAGTAATCGTATGTAGTGTTTACTAAACGTATCTAGTGGTTGTACCTAATTATGCGTCGTGATCATCCTATACGCCTCCGCAGCAATGCGACAAATCTCGTCCTCATGTAACAACGAGCACTCCACGGTCAGTGTATGCGTCTGTGAAGATGCACCGGGGGGGACGTTCCTATCACGACACGTTTTTTAGCAACGTATTTGAGTTCGTCGCTAAAAAGTCTATCGCTAAATACACTTTTTCTTGTAGTGATTGATATCAACATATTATTGCCAAGGAAACCCTAATACTGAACCTAAATCGATTATTTGAATTCTTATCGATGCTCGCCTTTAATTGCATGCTGAGCAAATTTGATAATTGTTCATATTTGTTCTTCTATTTGTTTGTGGCTGTTCTTGAATTCTAAGTGATGAATTGACATCATCATGTTTAATTGTCATTAAAACCCTAATTGATATCGATTATTTGAATTCATGTTGATGTTCATTTTTTATTGCATATTGAGCATTGAGTTGCTTTTGATTCAATGTTGTTGTCTTCTATGTTAACCTGAGAATCTGTTCTGTGGGGAGGCATTATAAGGATGGTCTGAACCTGCGTAATTATGTAGGGCTAGTACCTTGATGAAAATGACTAGTTATTGTACATCATGCATATGCGTACTCTTTCTGTGCATTGCCTGAGTGGCATTGCCTCTGCCCATGGTCAATATCTTCTAAATTTGTTTACAGTGTATCTTACAATGACTGTTTTGAAAATGATTAGAAGTGAATGTCTTGATATCTCATTGAAGGGGATTGAATTGCAACTCTTCCCCATATTGTGATAAAACAGTTTGTGATTATCTGAAACCTTTCCCTGTATTGTCTTTGAAGTATTTGTACTCGTTTTGAAATCATTTGAAAAATCATCATTATTTTTAAAATGATGGCTTTTAAAATGATCTTCAAATGATCATTTTGGTATATGTTTATGACTGTTAATGATCGTTTTGGTATCTGTTTATGATTGTTTATGATCGTTTTGGTATTTGTTTATGACTGCTTATGATCATTTTGGAAAATCATCAAACTATTTGTAATTGTTTGAAAAGTTTGAAAATTTGTCATTGAATGGACTCGAGTCGTGTTGTAATTCCTTCGGTTGTCCTTGAACGACCCTACTGAGCTCTCAAAAGGTCACTCTCGTTTGATTCCCTTATGCATGTAATGATCGAATGTAGATTGATCGGGGATGGGCTAGAGTCTCTATGAGATTCTGAAGTGCCACCACTATTTTGTGTAGTAAGACCCTTGCGTAGGTCGGTACTATTAGTTGTTTCGTAAAGAACCTAAGTTTGAGTTTTGGAAGTTTTAAGTTGTAAAACTAGCTTAAGTAAAAGTTTTTTTAGACTGTATATTTTCGAAGAATTTGACTTAGTGTCCATCTAGAAGCTTTGGTATATTTTGGAAGTTACGGTTGAGTTAAGATTATTTTTGTCACTAAGAAGGGTCTGATGTATTGTGATGTGGTAGGTTAACGCTCCGGGAGATAGGGGCGGCGAAGCTCCGAATTTTCGAGTCACTACAGTTGGTATCAGAGTAGTTCAGTCTTGTTGTATTAAGAGTATATGTCTGATTCTATAGACATGTAATCACATAGCATAGGTAACACGATTTTATAGAATTGTATTTCGGTTAATGAGAGTGGGGTAGGATGATGGTAGAGTTAAGAAGTCTTCCTTTAACTTGTAATTCTATTGTTCTTAAGAGACGTGTTAGTATAACTCTAGTAACTGTTAATTGTATCAGTATGTCTCGCACTCGTAGCACTGGCAGTGGAGATAAAACGTAGGGCCAGGATGTCCCCGGTAAAGAGGTACCTTTACCAAATAAGGAGGAAGAGCAGAATCCAAAACCAATGGTTGCATTGTTAAACACTACAAATGAGATTCTGACCTTAATGACACAGTATCTGGCTAACCAGCAGCAAGACGTACGGAATTCGGTTTAACCACAACCACAAACTTAAGACAAGAATACCTTGGGTGAATTTAACACACAAAATGCGACTAGCTTTAGCGGGTCTTTGAACCCTTTGGAGGTAGAGGACTGGATTAATGGAAGAAAGTTTTTTGAGTAATTCATTGTAGTGAGAACCAAAAGGTTGGATTTGCGATCTATAAATTGAGGGGTGAGGCTGATCAATGGTGGAAAATGGTAGAGAAGAGTCTGACTCATCAACGATTGATTGATATCACTTGGGAACAGATTAGGAAATTGTTCTTCAACAGGCATTTTTTGACGAGTTAATGTGAACAGATGTTGAGAGAATAATGTGATGCAAGAAGATCAAAAATTGATAGATAAATTTGAAATGAGGTTTCGAGCCTCACCAAATTTGCAGTAAGGATGTTACCGATGGAGGCAGATAGATACCGAAAGTCTTAGTGGGGTCTTAGGCTTGGACTGAGAGATGGAGTGATCTCTACTCGATTGATGAGTTATATGGAATATGTTTATTTGGCATGTGCATTGGAGCAGTCCAAGTCTGATAGTAGGAGGATAATAGAATTAGCAAAGCCAGACTCAGCAGTCTCAAGTTCAACAGGGGCAGAAGCCTGGGACATCAGTCAGACTTTATTCTATGTCTGCTTAGGAAGTCGTAACATGGAATGACGTGGTATCAGTACACTTCCGGTTAAGTCATTAGATGCTCGTATATAGTTCGATTCTGGAGCGTTATATCCTTTTGTATCCTTTACTTTTACACGACGACTAAGGGTGAAAATCCATTCTTTAGAGACTAAAATTGTGATAGGCACTCCATTGGGAGAGTCTTTGACTATTTTTACGGTTCTCTGTGGCAATACAGTCCATGTTGGGGGATAAAGATCTTCCTGTGAATCTCATCCCATTTGTTATTCAGGACTTTGATATCATACTAGGTATGGGTTGGTTATCCTTTAATCATGCATCTGTGGATTATCATGGGAAGCCTTAGTAGTGTTTCAAAGTTCGTAAGTATGAGTAGAAGTTTAAGTTAGTGATTTGATTTATGAGTGAGAATGGTACTTTCGGGAAGTGATTGGTGTTAAGTCTGAAAGTTTGGTTTGAGAGTACGATATGAAATGTGGAATCCTACCTTGTCATCTCGTTCATTCCTTTGTATATTGAATTCAATTGCGACTTAATTGAATGCCAACTTTCTCTGAGACGTCGGAGAAGATGTCATTCTTATTGAGTTATCTTATCCCTTTTTCAGGATATTTATCTGCTTCTTTCAAATCTATTTGAACTTGGTGGAATAGTATATGACTCACTGGCCATGGGAAAGTTACGTATCCTATTAAGGATCAATAGCCCCTACGAATTGTATTTACTTCGAGTCAAGGGCTTGACTTTGCTTTGTCATACCTACACCATTATTTATGTACTCGTCATTTTTCTGGAATGTCGTATATTTGCATTGTAAATCTCGATGGCCAATAAGTATGATTTCTCTGAAGATTTTTGTGTTTTGGTCATCCAGTTACAATTCTAGTTGGGTGCATTTTGGTATATAAATCGTCAGGGGGTATTTTGGTAATTTTTCTTACTTTGCAGCGAAATTTGGTGAGCATGCATGTTGAGCGTCAAGAATTAATACCTGTCGATTAATCATTTAGGTTTCGATAGACGAGGGTAGAACCGGCGTTCGAGCAAGTACAAGAACCGCTTAGTAAATCAATTAAGTACTCCTGCCATATCCCTCCATTTATATACCCTATTTCCCACTATATGTATATGTATACATGATTTTACTAAATGGAAGCAAAGTCTTTTGATATGCTACTAGCTTGGTGTTAAATGGTTTGACGAGAAAATAAAATAAAAGTGTCATGGGATGCTTATATTCCTAGTTGTTTTAAATTTGGTTTACGTTGAATAAGATGGAGATTTTGGTTTGGTTACTGTGCCCCATATCCAACGAGGGAAAGTTGGATTTCAGGCCCTGGTCAACGGGGCTTGTACGTTGACGTAATGCGCATTACCCTTGAAAGTGGCCGCCCCGTTCCACGCAATATTTATCCCGAGGTGGAGGAGGGATTTCGTGCCCTAGTCAGTGGGGCTATGTATGTTGACCGCAGTATACCGAAGTAGTGGTTTAAAACTGTGATAGTTGTATGATGAATATTTTATTTGCATACCTCAGTTTCAGATTTGTTGTGCAAGTATGCTATATAGATATAATGAAGCTGATTTCGTTATAAGTGATTATGATTTCTGATCTTGAAAAAGAAAATCCATGGCATGTTTTATATACCCCAAAATCTATTTTAGGGATATGGTATACCTACTTGATGGGCTCTAGCTCATTCTCCTATTTTTCAGGTGACGATCTAGAGGAAACCAACCTTTACGAGGAACATGAGGGAGAGGCGTCGGAAGACAATCACTAGAGTAATAAGGTTTCCTTTTAGATCTGATAATTTTGTTCTTGTGGTTACTAGGATTGATGAACCTATGTAAGGAGCTTAGGTCTCCCAATTTAATTTTTATTATTAGTAGGGTGTATTTGAAGATATTATTAGCGACACTTGAAGAATCCTTAAGTGCAGCTCTTAGTAGCCATCTAAATGTTTTAGAATCTAGTGGATTTCAATAAATATTGTCTACAGGTGGTAGTAGGCCTGACAGAGCTCTGATGGAGGGTTAGTGGGCCTGCGGTCGGTCACAGACCTAGCTCATGGGCTCACCCGTGGGTTTGGGTCATGACACCGTATCCTGGCAGCCTTCTCCTCTTGCGATGTATCAGACGGGGACACTAGACCGAGGGTTGAGGTAGAGTTTGACAAGGGAATAGTTGTATCCTCCCTAAGGTAGCTAAACCATCCTCGTACCTACGAGGCATTCGGGAGAGAGTACTTGGCTCCTCCATTGAATACAGAGTGGTTATAGAGGATTCAGCGGGCTTGGGTGGCCCGGGACCAAAAGGGCAAGGGCAAGAAAGTAGAGGAATCTACGGAGGATATCCACTTCCCCTCCTGGACAATGCCGATATTTCTAAGGGGCAAGAGCGAGGAGATGAAGTCGATCCCCCCGCTAAAGAAGGACGAAGAGGTCTTTGGGCTCAAAGAGCTCGCCCAAATCCAGATGGTAAAGTTGATTCCTAATTGTGCTTTATTTACCATTTCACACTTGATTTTTAATCTATGAATTTTCTTGTTGTAGGTCCCGAGCTCAATGTTGAATGATGCCTACCGGATGATACACAGTTTTAAGGACGTGGTATCCACTTTAAGGAACCTGCTACAGGTGAACGGGGCGTCTGTTGAGACGACGAAGGCACATACTCCCACCCCCTCCTTCAGGAGGTGGGTCGAGCGGAGGACATAGATCTGTGAATCCCATTACCCCTGCTGCTACCACTCAGACTCCTGTAGGAGGGACTTCGATACCTTGCTCGGAAGGTCGGAGGAAGACTAGGGTGACTAGTCAGGTGCTCTTGAGGGCGACTCGCCAACCAGAGCTTGCACCGTTGAAGCGAAAAGAGATTTCCAGCGGGAACAGAGGAAAAGCCCATGTCCCTCCATCGACAAAATTGAGATGCAAGTCTTCTCGGATTGCAACAGTCTTTCTCAAGACTTATGAGAAGCCTCGATCAACCAAGCCCATGGTAATGGAGTCATCTCCTGATCCCGAGCACGAGGCATATGAGCGGGATAATGAATCCTTAGGATCCGGTGACGAGGCAGAGCCTATCCCAAAGAAGATCGGGAGGAGTTGATTCCTCGAGATTTGATTAACTTAGAGTAGCCTTTGAGTCTATTAGGTACTTTCTTATTCAAACTCTGATGTAATGCACAATTTCTTCTTTTCATTTGTAGTTGAGATTTTGTGTAACATCCCGAAAATCCGGAGCTCCGTCGCCCTAAACTCCTGGAATGTTAACCTACCACTTCAGTCAAACCTGTCAAAACATGTATACCAACATATACTTCAAGCCTCTAATCTGATATCAACTCAAATCCTTCACATACCATATTACAAAACTGCTTAAGCTTAAACTATTAAGACCTAGGTTCTTTACAAGCTCGAGTCCTCCTAGAATGAGTTGACAATACCGACCCACGCAGGGGTCTCACTACACAGTAGTGGTGGGCTCATCAGAATTTCACTCAGACTCTAAACCCATTCTCGAGCATTCTACAGCTGACCATTACCTGCAGAAGGGAATCAAACGAAGGGTGAGATTTTAAGAGCTCAGTAAGGTCGTACAAGGACTACTAAGAATTACAAAACGATTCCAAAGAATCAAATCGACGATGATTTCCAAAATACTTCAAATAATCTAAATAGCTCAATGATTTCCAAAATGATCAAAATTCATCATAAATAGATACCAAAATAACAATAACAATCACGAAGGGTTCCGAAACGGTCAGTAAAAGATTATTACCAAAGTCATCATTTCAAAATACAATGATGATTTCTCAAAGGATTTCAAAACAAGCACAAATCATTTCAGATAATCCTTTCCAGTCATTTCTGTAACAGTCACGGTAAGATACAATGCAGATAAAATAAAAAACATTGATATTGGGTTTTCGCGATGCCATTTAGGCAGAGCCGTACACATGCGTGATGTACCAATATATAATTACTAGCCCTCTTCATCAGTCAAGGAACTAGCTTGCTTCCCCGTAGGAAGCAGTAACAATCCAGCCTTATACCGCCTCCCCACATAACGGATACCCAGGTCAACGCAAAAATCAACAATATCATTGAGCATTAACATAAGTTCAAATCACCAAAATCAATCCTGATTTCAATAACAATAAATATACTGGGATATGTAATTACTCGATATTCCAAAATTACCGCAACAAACAGCAAGGGCGATTGTGAATAATTATCGAATTTAGGTACACAATTTAGAAGAACGGACACAATAATCATCAAATTTGCTCAGCATCCAATAATAAACGATAAAAAATAAGATTTCCAAATAATCAATTCATGTTCAATATTGGGTTTTTCTGGGCAATAACATGCTGATATCAATACATAATTCAGCGTTCGACATTAGTCGTAAGCTATTCATCCTTACCCAGGGTTTAGATAGAATCACTTACCTGGATCCGAGACTAAGCTATTTACCAGAAAGTGTTGCTTGACCTAAACGGAAAAATTGAGTCATTAGAACACAGCCTAGAAAGCAATATTATAACTTAATACGGACTCACACATACTCCCAAAATAAACCTCCTTCATTGGGTATGTAAAATTACTTAAATGTCATTTATTTGTAAAATTACCAAAATGCCCCTCTCGGACTTAAATCACCAAAACGGCCTTCCCATGAATAAAACCGCTAAAATAACCTCATTGTATGTGAATTTACTCAAAAATACTTTTTATACGTAAAATTACCAAAATACCCCCATCGAGATGGCAAATTACCAAAATACCCCGGTGGTTTCCGGCACCGAAAAAATCCCAAAAGTATCTTAAAACACTATTTTAGGCATCTTGAAGTTATTTTTGGGTTAAAACTATTTTAGAAAATTGTCGCCTGAAAATTTCGACCCAGTGTCTGGACCAAGCGCTCAGGAGCCAGTTTCACTAAAAATATCTATCAGCCTTAGAATTGCACGAAATTTTAGAATATGAAACCTATCAGTAAAATAAGATTTTCCTAAAATTTTTAGATCACAATAACTTGATTTACTATGTTAAATAAATCCATAATTTCTCCTCATCGATACCTGAACTTAACGTCCTTCGTGGATGCTGAAAATTCCTGAAAAATTCCAGAGCGTACGTCTCGCAAAAATATTGGAGGTTACTGTTTTTTACTTTGTCTAATTTTGGTTCTATCTATTTATAGAAATTCAGATTAGAAACTGCCTAAATAACCCCTACTTTTAGTGACACTTACAACCATTATTCAAATTAAAACACATAGTACTTCACCTAAAAACACACACACTTCATCTTCTTCATTCAGCCGAAATACAACCATCCCATATACACACTCACTTCCACTGCTACCCATTTATACACCCTTTAATTCCTCTAAAATACACACTACAACATTTAAACACACACATTAACACATATATATACACCTATAACACACACAATCACATACATGCTTACCCGAAACACACACTCTGCACATACACTTCCACACACTGTAAACACACACTTCAACCATTTGAAACACACACAAACAGTCGCCAAGAACACACCCAGCTCCTCGGAAATTCACATACACACACTGAACCCATACTAACCTACCCTACACCACTTGATACACACCCATATCCACATGAATTCGCAAATATACATCTGTTACACACTCACGCACACACACTGGTGCACTCATATGTGAGCGAACACACAGAAATACACGCTGAACACACCCATTAAAAGGTGGAAAATTATCCTCAAGGATTCTTCAATTCCTCCCTAGCTCTCACTGATTTCCCTGAGCCCGAATTCATTTTTCCCCCTGTTTCTCTTCTTCTTCTCTGCTCTCTGTTTCTGTTACTGTTCTACTATTCCTGTTTTTCTCATATTTCGAATTTCCTCCCCAAAATTCCCTTTCTATTTTTCTTTTGGTTCTATTTCCCTTTAATTCCTTTAAGACTTACCCACATATAAGTTTATAATATAATTACACTAGTCATCACCTAAGAAGTAGGAGGTGGCCACATTATGGCCAATTTCTCTAAAATTTGACACATAATGCATACTTTTCAAAATTACAAATTGGCCCCTAAACTTTGTTTAATTAGATTTAAGCCCCAAAATTATTCCAATCTTTATCAATGTAATTAGACGTCACTGAAAATACATACTATCACTTATTTTATTATTTTTCATCACTAACACCATAATTTACATTTACGCCCCTAAAGTTTTCCAAAATTACAAAGTGACCCCAGAAATTTTGAAAATTACAATTTTGCCCCAATTTATTTTTAAGCTTCCATTCTCTACAACTACCCGAGCATCGCTCAAAATTATTGCCCGTTTATTTTTTAGAGTGCAGATAGTTATTTTAATTAGCTCTCAAAGTTCGGGATATTACATTTTGATTTGCATTTTCTGTGTAAATGTATAGTTTTAATGCACGTCACACACTTGCACAATAAGAAAGAAGAAAAGGTTAAAAACTAGATAAAAATTGGATTTGAATTGAATTGGGTTGAATTGTTAAACAGGTATAGGGTTGGCCTCAAAATAGGCAAAGTTTGTATAAATTTTACAAACACTGATTAACCGCTGGTTAGTCAAAAACAAAACAAATTTCATGGTAAAACAGAATGGTAAATCAGAAGAAAAATCATTTTTTATGATAAAACTGGAAGGTTGATCAGAGAGATTGTCTGTAAAAAAACATACAAAACAAAAGGAAAATCGCCCGATTTGTCCGATAGATTTTTTATTTTTGAAATTTTGAATCCTACCTCTGTATAACTAGGCTCTCTCATTATATATTTGGGATTCATCATTCAGATGGGCATTCGACTTTCATTATCTCAGAAGAACTCCCAATGGCCTCTGAAGATAACCTTACGATCTTCGAGCTTCAATCCCGAGCTTTTGTTAATTCTTTAAAAGTTAAGCTTAATCCTCAGTTGCCTGATTGTAACATCCCGGGCATCTGAAGCTCCATCGCCTTGAAATCCCGGAACCCTACCATATCACATCAAACCTATCAAATCTTATTTACTGACACATACTTCAAAGCATCTAACTAGACATCAACTCAAATTCCTCAGAATACAAGATTACAAAACTGCTTAAGCTTAAACTATTAAAACTTAGGCTCTTTACAAAATGACAAGCTAACAGTGTTGACCCACGCAAGGGTCTTACTATACAGTAGCGGTGGGCTCACTGGAATCTCACACAAACTCTAAACACATTCCCGAGCATTCTACAGCTGATTACCTGCAGAAGTGAGTCAAACGAAGGGTGAGCTTTTAAGAGCTCAGTAAGGTCGTTCAAGGAACAACCAAAAGTATTACAAAACGACTCAAGAGTTCATCCGAGAACTTCTTCTCAAAACATTTGAACAATCATGAACAGTTTGATAAATTTCAAAATGATCATAATTAGTCATAGGCTTATACTAAACACGACTAGAGACAATCATATATTGACACCAAAATAAACATTAACAATCATCCCAGTTTCTAAAACGAACATTAACTATTATAACCAAATACCAAAATGATCATTTGAAGATCATTTTCAAAGTCATCGTTTAAAAATGCAATGATGATTTTCCAAAGGGTTTAAAAAACGAACACAGATACTTCAAGGAAAATAGGGGAAGGGTTTCACACAATCACAAACAGTTTAATCACAATATGTGGAGGAGTTTTACTTGATCCCCTTCAATCAGATAACAAAACATTCATTTGAACATCGATCACAATATGTGGAGGAGTTTCACTCGATCCCCCTTCCATCAGACAACAAGACATTCATTTGAACATCATTCTCAAAACAATCGTTATAAGATACAATGTAAGCCAATTCAGAGATGTTGATCCTGGGCAGAAGCAATGCCATTCATGCAATGCGCAGATGTACACATGCATGATGTATGATAATAACTAGCCCTTCCCATTGATCAAGGAATTAGCATGTGTTCCCTGTAGGAATCAGTAACAAACCAGCCTTATAACGCCTCCCCACAGAATAGATTCCATGTTAACACATAAACAGCAGTCATAGAATCAACAAGAAATTTATTGCTTAACATGAAATAAAATAAGCACCAAGATGAATACAAATGACCGGAACAATTAAGGTTTTAATAACAATGAAGCATACTGATATAATTCATTACTCAAAATTCCAAAATAACCACAAACAAATAGCAAGAACGATTGCGAACGGTGATTGAATTTAAGCACAATAATTCAACACAAGAATTGTCACAAACAAATAGCAAGAACGATTACGAACAATTATCGAATTTAGGCACAACAATTCAGAAGAAGGAATTCAAACAATTATCGAATTTGCTCAGCATGCAATCAAGATTTTCAAATGACCGATTCAGGTTCAATATTAGGGTTTGATTGGGAATAACATTCTGATATCAAATGCACATCTCAGTGTTTGACAATAGTTATAAGCAAATCGAAAGCATACTTAAGAACGCTAGTTATCAAAATTAGGGTTCAGATAAGAATCCTTACCTCGGGTTCAGATAGAAACCCTTACTTGGATCTGAAGTTAAGCTAGTCTAACCGGAAAGTCTATTACTTTAACCTAAACGGAACAATCTAATTATTAGTATACAATATATACCACGATATTATGAATTCAATACTGACTCACGCATACTCCTAGAACGGCCATGTGAGATCCCGATCTTAATTAGCTTCTAATTATTTTATTAAGTTTAAACATATTTAAATTTGATTGAAATAAAATAATTGTGTGTACACTATTTGTCTACATAAAATAAATATTGAAATTAAGTTATGGGATAAAATATAATTATGTAAAACTTTGAGGTTAAAAAATAATCATGCATAACTTTGGGACTAATATGAAAATATCAAATGTTGGTAGTAGTGGCATTCCATGTGTTTTCTTTGGATTAATTGTTGGAGGACTTGCCACCTCCTATTATTTGGTGGTGAGTAATCAAAGGAAAAGAATAAAAAAATAGAAAGAAACTTAAGTGGATAAATTAGAAACAAGAGAAAGAGGTGAAAGACTCCTGTTAACCCATTCTGCCACAAGGATAAAGGAAAGAGTAAAAACAAATAGAAGGGAGGAGAAAGAAAAAGGAGAAAGGGAGGAAGAGAAGAATAGAAGAAAGAACAAATGATAGCATCAAAGTTTCTTGAATTTACTTGAGCTTGATTTGCTTGGACTTAGGTTATCTTGTGCTTTTAGGTTTTTAAAGCATGTATGAGAAGTATTATGAGTAATGAAATACTTATAAACTTGCTTGTAATGATTTTAAGTGAGATATGTTAATTTTGTTTGGAAAACCCGCAGAACAGTCATAAAAATGAAGTAAATTTGGTGGCTAGAATTGTATAGTTTTAGTTAAGATATGGGTTTGGTTATTTTATATGTTGTACTACTACATGTGTAGACATGTACTGTGAAACTGTTGTTGGGCAGATTCTGAAGTCTAACTTTGGAAGGCCTAACATGACTTTAAAATGATATTTTCGAGTCAAATAAAATACTGGGTTGTAGATCTTTAAGTCTAGTTCAAAAATTTATAGTTTGATTGTAGAAACCTTGTAATTAAATTGTTATGATTTTCGGAGTACAGACTACTCCTGCTGCCAATTGAAATACTGGGCAGATTACGTAACCTAAATTAGTAGTTCCTTGTGTTGGGCTTAATAGTGAATAACTAGGTAAATTTCAGGTCTTAAATGGACACTCATATATCTACATAATAATATAAGTATACACATGGACATGGTACTTAAGGAAGAACATCAAATTATTTCTTGCTTGATTACTGAATTAGTTTGCGCATTAGAGATTAGTTTACATGTTTGGCATGTGTTGTTGATAATATGGCAAATATGACTTGAGAGGGAATTAAACCTCTTTTGAGGTACTTGACGACATTTTTGTTGATATCTTTACATGATTATACATGTCACGCGGAGGAGGAGGAGGAAAAAGTGAGTTAAGGGTGTTATTTGCCGGGGTTGGAAGTTATTCGGCCATGGTTCTCATTCTCGTACACGTCTCCATAGTACTTACTAGCTATGCGTACGACTTCCCGAAAGGAATTATTGGCGTGCATGTGATGACATTGGACTTCTTCTATCGAACCCGCTATATCAGTTGGTTGGGATACGAAAAGTCTCGTGCACTCGGGGAAGGTTGGTTTGTGCAAGAGGGGTATATTTGCATATTGATATTCCCGTACTTGTCTCATGCTTGTCTTGAACTGGTTTTATACTGTTTTCGTTATATTTATTGAAATCAAGTCAGTATTTAGGCCTTACTTGCCATTCTCGTATATGTTTTACAAGATTTCAGATCTTGCTAGATATGTTATTCTCGTTTCTTTTGAAGGCAAGTGTTAGAAAATATTTGTAAGTGATGCTCGATATGTTAAAATTATTCTTAAGTACATATGTATCATCTCTTCAAGTGAACTTGCATGTTCGTACTGACCATTCATAATATAATCAATTCATATTTGGACTTAGAATCACTGGATCTCCTACTAAGCCATCAGGCTGACCCACTCCTGATACTTTTTTTTCCTAGGTTCAGAGTCAGAATATTTTTCATGGGAGGAATCAAGAGTATTACGCTGGGTGAGCAGAGTTTTAGTTGTTTTCCTTTTGTTTTGGAGTGTAGCATTTGTATAGGAGAGAGGTGGTCTGCAATATAATGTTATATTCAGTCTTTTCACTTATGGACGACTGTAACATTTAAACCATACTTCTGCTGTTTCTTTTGAGGTTTGCAGTAAAAATCTGTTTATCCTTGAGGTATATATGTTAACCAGCTGGTTTAGCATTGCACCCCTTCTAGGGGGTGTGACGGGCCCCCTCACCGAGTATGTAAAATTATCAAAATGCCCCTTATTTTTAAAATTACCAAAAACACCCTCTCACAAATCATGAAAACTATCTTTCCGTAAATAGAATCACTAAAATATTCTTACCGTATGTGAATTTATCCAAAAATACCTTTTATAGTTAAAATTACCAAAATACCCCCTTCCGGTGGCAAAATACCCCTTGGGAATTTTGGGCACTAAAAAATCTCCAAAACATCTTAAAACACTATTTCAAGCATCCTAAAAGTCATTTTTGGGCTAAAAAAGTAAAATATAATTGGCTGATAATCCCAAACCAGAGTCCGGACCGAGCGCTCAGAAGCCGATTCTACTAAAACTAGCTATTAGCCTCCGAACGGCACAAAATTTTAGATAATGAAACATCTCAGTAAAATAGTGTTTTCCTAAAATTTTCAGATTAAAATAGCTTGGTTTGCTATGCTAAATAATTCGATAATTCTTTCTACTCGATACCCTAATTTAGCGTCCTTCGCGGACATTAAAAATTTTTGAAAAATTTCAGAGGGTATGTATCGTAGAAATAATGGGAGTTACTGTTTTAGACTTTGTCAAATTATATTCCAAACTATTTATAAAAAATTGTACAAAACTACCTAACATAAACCCCCTTTTTAGTGACAATTACAGTCACTATTCACACTTCATGGATTAAACACACACGGTTTCACTTTACACACACACACACACACACTCATGTCTCACTGAGCACTCCCAGCTTTCACTTAACCATACACACACTCTTAAAACGCTAACCACAAATCACACATTAAACCCCACATCACACACAATCACTCACATTATGCACAAATACACTAAATTTGACACACACATGCTCACTGCACACTTACACCCTACTCACTACACACACTATTCTTACTAATACACACACACACACAAACCCACATACACTCACATAGCTACACAAACACACACTTGCACACACACCCTACACCTGCACACCTCTAATGCACCATCCTTTGTTGCTACAATTACACACACACACACATACACACACACACACTCACACTACTGCTGATGTTGCTGCAATGACAACATCGCACACATACACACAGACTCTTCATTACTGTAGCAGGAGCATAACAGCAGTAACACAGGAGCCGCACAGCACCATTGTTGTAGCAGTGCAGCAGTAGCACACACACATACACACAACAACTCACACACACTGCATACCTGAAATACTTAGCACACTCACACAACACACATACATGCGCGCGCGCGCGCACACAGAACATCAGCCTACAACACATATGTTGAAGTATACACATACTTTGTAGTTCCATTACACACATAAACCCCATTTTGCCTTACTAATTATCAAACTTATACACACTGGAATTAACCCTAAAACACACATTGAAATACTACTCTAACACCCACGAATTTCTCCCTTAAATCATATCAAAACAGACTTATAACCTTTAAGAACATGCACTAGGAAACAGACCTAAACACTGAGAATTACACACACAGAAATTACACAATAAAAAGGATTATCTTCAAGAAATTCTCCTCAAATTCTTCTCCTTCTTTCTTCTTTACAACCGGAGCTCTCTCTTTCTTTCCCCATTTGTTTTCTGTTTCTTCTTTGTTCTCTTATTTTCTTTTGTTTCTTGCCTTTCCCAAATCCCTTTTCTTTCACTACAAGGAAAACAGTCTTTAGCGACGATTTTTAGCGATGGGCCATACTCCGTCGCTAAAATGTATATTTAGCGACATAATGAATCGTCGTTAAAGATCCGTCGATAAAAATATTTAGCGACGGATATTCACGACGAACTTTTACCGACCTAAAAATTTTCCCCAATTTTCTATTTTCGCTCGAATTTTTAAAATATTTTTTGGAAAATAAATTAACGATGGGGTTGTAGTGACGGAACACATTCCGTCGCTAAAAGTACCTTTTGGCGACGGAACCTTTCCGTCACTAAAAAGCAGTCGCTAAAGTTATTGTTTAATGTTATAAACATTTAGCAACAAAATTATTCGTCGCTAAAAGTCATTTCAAAATTTTTTAAAATGACTTTTAGCGACGGTATGTTTTCATCGCTAAAAGTACTAACTTTAAACCTAATTTTTTTTTTCTCTCTCTCTCTCTCTCTCTATTTCTGCTGGAGCCGTCGTCCGTCGTCTGTCCACCGCCATCGTCTGTCCTCCATCCACCACCATCGTCCCCATCCCTACCATTATCCTCCGTCCACCGCCACCATCCTCGTCGCCACCCCATGCCCACCATCGTCCTTGTCACCAACATCTCCGATCACACCACCACTGCCTAAAAGAGAAGCCACCACTACCGTGGCCCGCCACTGCCACACCACCACTCCTGCCGCCTGCCACTATTGCCGCCCACTGCCCTTACTCCATTTGTACGTATTTAATTTTTTTATCATTATAATCACATGTTATTGTTATATTTTGTTACATGTTATTATAATTGTTGTAGTTGTTGTTATATGTTATCTATACTATATAATAGTGTTTCAGCCACCACTGCTCACCGGTCGCCTCACAGACTACCACTAAATTGAGTTTTCCTTTTCATAATCTGTACTTCATCCTTCTGTATTCATTTTGATTTTGTCATGATATTCATTTTATAAATATTGTGGTCGATGGCGACGTTGGTCAGTGCTGGTGTTGTTCAATTTGGGGTTTGGTGTTTTGCGGCAGTGATGGGTTCAATTGTGGTGCTGCTGCTACTGGATACCATAGGCACACAATGTCGCAATTGCAATTATCGCTACTGGCAACGTATACCATAGGCACGATGGTCATCTATGTGCATTTGGGGGTTTGTGTTGGGGGGAGGAGGCAGACGTGGTCTCCTTCCCATTTATGACCTCCCTCACACTCACACTCTAACTATGCATTAGATTTGGTAGATTTAACACGTAGAAACCTCAGTGTATATATGTTCTCTACTTGGTCCGCACGTGTCTATTTCATTTTTTCTCACTCATTATTCTGTCTCACATGATATCAGCCCTTCCCTTTCCTAGAGTCTTTCAGTAACATCTTACTTAAATCCGCTATTAAAATGTAGGTTGTCAGCACTTTGTCTTCTGTAGCAATCTGTGCACCTTTATTGATTCCCTCCTTGGCAGCGTGGTCTCCTTCCCATTTATGACCTCCCTCACACTCACACTCTAACTATGCATTAGATTTGGTAGATTTAACACGTAGAAACCTCAGTGTATATATGTTCTCTACTTGGTCCGCACGTGTCTATTTCATTTTTTCTCACTCATTATTCTGTCTCACATGATATCAGCCCTTCCCTTTCCTAGAGTCTTTCAGTAACATCTTACTTAAATCCGCTATTAAAATGTAGGTTGTCAGCACTTTGTCTTCTGTAGCAATCTGTGCACCTTTATTGATTCCCTCCTTGGCAGCGTGGTCTCCTTCCCATTTATGACCTCCCTCACACTCACACTCTAACTATGCATTAGATTTGGTAGATTTAACACGTAGAAACCTCAGTGTATATATGTTCTCTACTTGGTCCGCACGTGTCTATTTCATTTTTTCTCACTCATTATTCTGTCTCACATGATATCAGCCCTTCCCTTTCCTAGAGTCTTTCAGTAACATCTTACTTAAATCCGCTATTAAAATGTAGGTTGTCAGCACTTTGTCTTCTGTAGCAATCTGTGCACCTTTATTGATTCCCTCCTTGGCAGCGTGGTCTCCTTCCCATTTATGACCTCCCTCACACTCACACTTAACTATGCATTAGATTTGGTAGATTTAACACGTAGAAACCTCAGTGTATATATGTTCTCTACTTGGTCCGCACGTGTCTATTTCATTTTTTCTCACTCATTATTCTGTCTCACATGATATCAGCCCTTCCCTTTCCTAGAGTCTTTCAGTAACATCTTACTTAAATCCGCTATTAAAATGTAGGTTGTCAGCACTTTGTCTTCTGTAGCGTGCACCTTTATTGATGGCAGCGTGGTCTCCTTCCCATTTATGACCTCCCTCACACTCACACTCTAACTATGCATTAGATTTGGTAGATTTAACACGTAGAAACCTCAGTGTATATATGTTCTCTACTTGGTCCGCACGTGTCTATTTCATTTTTTCTCACTCATTATTCTGTCTCACATGATATCAGCCCTTCCCTTTCCTAGAGTCTTTCAGTAACATCTTACTTAAATCCGCTATTAAAATGTAGGTTGTCAGCACTTTGTCTTCTGTAGCAATCTGTGCACCTTTATTGATTCCCTCCTTGGCAGCGTGGTCTCCTTCCCATTTATGACCTCCCTCACACTCACACTCTAACTATGCATTAGATTTGGTAGATTTAACACGTAGAAACCTCAGTGTATATATGTTCTCTACTTGGTCCGCACGTGTCTCATTTTTTCTCACTCATTATTCTGTCTCACATGATATCAGCCCTTCCCTTTCCTAGAGGGCTATTAAAATGTAGGTTGTCAGCACTTTGTCTTCTGTAGCAATCTGTGCACCTTTATTGATTCCCTCCTTGGCAGCGTGGTCTCCTTCCCATTTATGACCTCCCTCACACTCACACTCTAACTATGCATTAGATTTGGTAGATTTAACACGTAGAAACCTCAGTGTATATATGTTCTCTACTTGGTCCGCACGTGTCTATTTCATTTTTTCTCACTCATTATTCTGTCTCACACGATATCAGCCCTTCCCTTTCCTAGAGTCTTTCAGTAACATCTTACTTAAATCCGTTGTTAAAACCTAGGACCATTTTATATTTCATGCTACGCGAGATAGTGCGTTTAAAATTTTACATTGATTATAGATGAAAATTAAGACCGGTTCTTATACTTAGTAGGCTTTATTCTTCTTCATAAAATGCTCTTTTGAATTGAATATCAAGCTTTAACATGTTTTTAATTTGATATGAGGTATATTTCTGCGATTGAACCATTTAGTCACCAAACTTTGATTGTTCTTGCATCAATTGTACTTTCTTTATGCTAACTTCAGTGGGAATATGATATTTGATTAGAGCTCTATTGATCTTTGCATAATTGACCTTTTCCTTTTTGACTCGCTAACAATGGAGGTCTTGGCAATGTAGTTGCAATGTATGTGTCTAAAACACTTCAATTAACTTAAAATGTGCTCATAATTTGATCTTCTCATCATTTCCATCGGTTAAGATGTTGTTTTGATGTTTTTAGTACCTATTAAAGTTCAATAAGATCAAAGAGGTAAGAAGAGTTTTTAGTATCTTGATTTTATACTTTTTAGTCCCGAAACGACAAGTTTTATGTTAAAGAAGTCAATAAATGATAATACTCAAGGAGAATTTCTTGAAGGTAATCCTTTTTAGTGTGTAATTTTTATGTGTGTGTGTGTATAATTCTCAGTGTTTAGGTCTGTTTTCTAGTGCGTGTTCTTGGAGGTTGTAGGTGTATTTTGATATCAGGATGTGATCCTGATATCTCGGAGCCTGACTTATAAGAAGGTGTTCCAAACCTATCTTGGTTGAACCCAAAGGCCCACTAAGGATCCTGCTTCGCGCGAACACGTCGACGCATTCAACGACCTTTCTTTCAACGCTTTGAACCGGTCAAAGTGCGCGCGCTCAAGTCACCTGCATTTTTTAATTCGCACGCTCCGTGCGTGACTTAGTCACCAATTATTTTACATTAGCTGACTCACGGTAGCATCATCGTCACGCCATAACCACCCGAACACCTTTTCACCAAAAACAGCGGCCGACGGCACAACTGGAACAGTGGGGTCATAGGCCAAAGGCCTCGGCCAACCCCATGGTGTTGGCCTCAACCTCTCTTGCCTATGGAGTCAGCCTCGGGCCCCCATGGGGGTTGGCCTTGGCCTNCCCCCCCCCCCCCGGGTTGCTCACTTCTCGTGCAAAGTCCGGTTTTGCACTTTGTTCGCTTCGTACGCTCCGTATGTGACTTTGGAACCTTGTTCGTTACATGGGTACGACTCACGGAAACACGCTTGTCGTAACACAACTTCTTGATTTGTCATCGCCCATCAAATCACCTACCGTCGGTGCGCCCAAAATTCACCAAAAGGGGAGTGGCCTTGGTACCCCCCCCCCCCGGGGGAGTTGGCCTTGGCCACCCCTTAGGGTCGGCCTCGACCTCCCCTGGGGTGGTGGCCTTGGCCTTCCCCCATTTTTTGGCCTTTGGCCTCCCCTCCTACGCGCACTTGTTTTCTCGAGTCTTTGTACCTCATGATGTTTACGTACATTAATACATCAACCTTGCGACGTCTGCCGTCCGTCGCTCTCAACCGCGCACCGCTACGGCGACGCCCGTCGCCCAAAGTCACGTGCTACCGTTGAATGACCCGTCACCGACGACCGCGTACCATCACTCCCAACTTTGTCATTACTGAATATCGCACTTATTATTTTTGTATAACATGCACACGCTACTCGTGCCCCGTCTTCGGGACACCTGACGTGCGCCCATGCACTGTCTCCATGACGTTCGTCGCCGCGCGCGTGTGCCACTTCCATGATACATATCTGTGACGTTCGTCGCCGCGCCCATGCGCCACTTACATGATACGTGCCTCGGCACCAAGTATAGTCTCTGTGACATTCGTCACCGCGCCGTGCGCCACTTCCATGATACGTGCCCCGGCACCAAGTATTGTCTCCGCGATGTTCGTCGTCGCGCCGTGCGCCACTTCATGATACGTTCCCCAGCACCAGGTATTGTCTCCGCCATGTTCGTCGCCGCGCCCGTGCGCCACTTCCATGATATGTGCCCTGGCACCAGGTATTGTCTCCGCGATGTTCGGCACCCTGCCCGTGCAGCACTTCCATGATACGTGCCCCGGCACCAAGTATTGTCTTCGCGACGGTCGTCGTTTCGCCCGTGCGCCACTTTCATGACATGTGCCCACGACACCACATATTGTCTCGTGACGGTTGTCGCTGTGCTCATGTGCCATAATCAATGTTTCATGCCGTTGGCATCGCGCTCATGCACAACAATAATGTTATAGGCCTCTGGGTATCACACTCCTTCACCACATCATGTGCCCCCGCCATGGACGTGGAACATGCTTCGACCCACCTTCCAGAGTGTACAGCATTCCAAGGGGCTCCGCTCGTAGTGCTCTGGCACGAGGACCCTTCGCAGTGGGATAGGCTCGTTACCACATAGTTATCGCCGTCTTTATTTCGGGGGGCTCCACTCGTAGTGCTCCGGCACGAGGAGACCCTTCGCAGCGGGATAGGCTCGTTACCACAAAGGTATCGTCGTCTTCATTTCGGGGGGCTCCGCTCGTAGTGCTACGGCACGAGGACCCTTCACAGCGAGATAGGCTCGTTACCACAAAGCTATCGTCGTCTTCATTCTGGGGGGCTCCCGTCGTAGTGCTCTGGCACGAGGACCCTTCGCAGCGGGATAAGCTCATTACCACAAAGCTATCACCGTCTGGGGTGACTTGCATGACACTAGGCACTAAGCTGCGACCATGTCCACTCATGTTACCGGTGATCATCAGCGCCCCCAGGACGATGACCCCCGGGTCACTCCAGGACGGGAGCAGGTCTTTGGAGGGCATCGCACCTAGTTCGCTTGGCAGTTGGTTACATGGGCAACCCTCACCGCTATCAGGTTCTCTACGCGTCTCTTGACGCACCTTGTGGGATTCAGTAAGGGCTTGGACTGGTGGCTGGGGCAACGGGCTTACTCTGATCATGCTGTCATGGTGTGGTCAGTCTTCTCAGACAGGTAGAGCGACGCTATGTGGGACAGGCAACGCAAATTTGGGAACCGACAGTCCAACGGAGAACCGGTATTTTGGGACCCTCTGGTGACGTGTCACTCCTAGGGGATGACATGTGGCACTTTATGAGACATGCACACTGTTTCCTCGAAAAAGTGGACTTTATGACTCAAAAAGGGACTTTTGCTCATTTCTCATAAAATCACTTTCTCACTCTAGAATGTGGGAGCTCTTAGATTCTAGAGAGAGAAACATAAATTGGACACAACTTTGGACCGTAACATTGCACCATAGCATTGGACACTGACTCGGACCTTGACTTGGACTGTCGACTGTCGGCCCTGTTCGTCTCAACCTTGTCTCCGCAGCACTGCCACTCCTCACGCCTGTCTAGGAAGCCTTGCTCTCTGCCCTTATTCGGCCCTCACTGTCTCTCACTTTGCATGCTTTGAAGCTGACTCGGACTATAACCTTTGTGGCACCTCCACATAGGTACGAACCCACTTTTTTTGGCATCATTTTGGCGACTCAGCTGAGGAGGTGAGCATCGTATTGCAGTCTGCTACACTTAGGCACCATGCATGTGCAATGGCGAGCTGCGAGGACTACCAACAGTGCAGTTCGTTCCTTGCCTGACACAACCAAGCAACCATGCCTCAGCGTCGCAGGGCTACCAGGACTACCAGTCACAACCTCAGCCCAGCCATCCAAGAGACCGTCATTTCCAGACTTAGAAAATTTTCAAGCTAACATTGTTCTCACCCAAGTCTACTGGCACCACCCTTGGTGCCATCTCACACTCCATTGGGAGCTTCACCCTTTTCCTACCCCAAGCAGGCCAGGTTCCCTACCCCTTCCGCCTCACATTGCAGCGACTTGATACATGGTGCACGAGGTGGCTCGAGCCACACTACTAAGTCTCAACTCCGTCAGCCGACATCCCCTCAGGCCATATGACCTCGTGGGCATGCACGCAACACGTCTCGCCAACCCTCCCATGCCTCTGTCACTCAGTCGGTCATCGATGTCGACCAACCGCCCGAACTCCACTCTTTATTTTCGGGGACTTAGAAAAATTCTCAAAAATTTTCCTTCCTGTAGCCCCTCACCCTTATCATACTCAGGGCAACACTTAGAAATTTGTTTCAACAAAAATTTTCACCCCCCCTCCATCCTACGCTCATTCCAACATCTTAGAAAATTTTACAAAATTTTTCATCCCCCCGCCATGCCATGCATCGCGACGACTCAACGTGCACCTCGCACCCCCTTACCCATCTCGTCACTCTTATACACTTAGAAAAATATTACAACTTTGATGAACTAGAATTGACCCACCCTCCCCTCCCGGTCTCCCGGGTGTTATCTCTGCTACCCCCGTCGGCCTTGCCCATGCGCCGACTCCGCGACCGCACTCCTGCGCCCCATCATCGTGCCCTCGTGTCAATGCCCAAGCATTCCAAGGTTTCAGTAGGTGGTGCACGAGGAGGCTTGAGCCACCTACTCTTCACCTTCGTCATTCAAAGACAACGTCAACGACTCTTTGGCCAAACAACAACAAAAATCTCGCTAAGTGTTTATGCGTGCGGCGCCCGCTAGGGTCGCCCCTCCACGCACACCACACGCAGGGGGCTTATGTTCCCAACCTATCTTGGTTGGACCCAAGGGCCCACTAAGGGTCCCGCTTTGAGTGAACACGTCGATGCATTCAACAGCGTTTTTTCAACGCTTTTAACCGGTCAAAGTGTGCGCGCTCAAGTCACGTGCATTTTTCGCTTTGCACGCTTCGAGAGCGACTTAGTCACCAATTATTTTACGTTAGCGTGACTCACGGTAGCACGATCATCACGCCGCAACCAACCGAACACCTTTTCACCAAAAACAGCGGCCGACGGCACAATCGGAGTAGCGAGGTCAAAGGGCAAAGGCCTTGGCCAACCCCATGGGGTCGGCCTCGGCCTCCCCCTTGCCTATGGGGTCGGCCTCGGCCTCCCATGGGGGTTGGCCTTGGCCTTCCCCCCCCCCCCCGGTTGCTCACTTCTCGCGCAAAGTCCGTTTTTGCACTTTGTTCACTTCGTATGCTCTGTATGTGACTTTGGAACCTTGTTAGTTTCGTGGGTACGACTCACGGCAACACGCTCGTCGTAACACAACTTCCCGATTCTTCATTGCCCATCAAAATACCTACCGTCGGCGCACCCAAAGTTCACCAAAATGGGGAGTGGCCTTGGCCTCTTAGGGTTGGCCTCGGCCTCCCCTAGGGTGGTGGCCATGGCATTCCCCCAATTTTTGGCCTTTGGCCTCCCATCCTGTGTGCACTTGTTTTCTCGAGTCTTTGTACCTTTGCAATGTTTACGGACATTCATACATCAACCTCGCGACGTCCGCTGTCCGTCACTCACCACCGCGCACTGCTCCCGCGATGCCTATCGCCCAAAGTCGCGCGGTACCGCTGAATGACCCGTCACCGACGACCGCGAACCATCACTCCTAACTTTTTCATTACTAAATATCGCACTTATTATTTTGGTATAACATGCACACTCAACTTGTGCCCCGTCTCTAGGACACCTGACGTGCGTCCGTGAGCTGTCTTCCCGAAGTTCGTCGATGCACCGTCCGCCACTTGCATGATACGTGCCCCGACACCAGGTATTATCTCCGCGCCCGTGCGCCACTTCCATGATACGTGCCCCAGCACCAAGTATTTGTCTCCGCGACAATCGTCGCCGCGACAGTCGTCGTCGCGCCCGTGCGCCACTTTCATGACATGTGCCCACGGCACCACGTATTGTCTCGTGACGGTTGTCATCGCGCCCATGTGCCACAATCAATGTATCATGCCGTTGGCATCGTACTCATGTGCCACAATCATGTTACAGGCCACTGGGCATCACACTCATTCACCACACCATGTGCCCCCGCCATGGACGTGGAACATGCTTTGACCTACTCTCCGGAGTGTACATTATTCCGAGGGGCTCCGCTCGTAGTGCTCCGGCACGAGGACCCTTTGCCGCAGGTTAGGCTCGTTACCATAAAGCTATCGCCATCTTCATTTCGGGGGGCTCCGCTCGTAGTGCTCCGGCACGAGGACGCTTCGCAGCGGGATAGGCTCATTACCACAAAGTTATCACTGTTTAGGGTGACTTGCATGACACTAGGCACTGAGTTGCAACCATGTCCACTCACGTTACCGATGATCATCGGCGCCCCTAGGACGATGACCCCCGAGTCACTCCGGGACGGGAGCAAGTCTTTGGAGGGCATCGCGCTTAGTTCACCTGGCAGTTGGCTACAGGGGCAACCCTCATCGCTGTCTGGTTCTCTACGCATCTCTTGACGCACCTTGTGGGATTCAGTAAGGGCTTGGATGGGTGGCTGGGGGCAACGTGCTTACTCTAATCATGCTGTCATGGTGTGGTCAGTCTTCTCAGACAGGTAGAGCGTCGCTGTGTGGGGGTAGGCAACGTAAATTTGAGAACCGACAGTCCAACGAAGAACCGGTATTTTGGGACCCCTGGTGATGTGTCACTCCTAGGGGACGACATGTGGCACTTTATGACACAGGCACACTGTTTCCTCTAAATAGTGGAGTTTATGACTCAAAAAGGGACTTTTGCTCATTTCTCACAAAATCACTTTCTCACTCTAGAATTTGGGAGCTCTTGGATGCTAGAGAGAGAAACATAAATTGGACACAACTTTGGACCGTAACATTGCACTGTAGCATTGGACCCTGACTCAGACCTTGACTTGGACTGTCGACTGCCGGTCCTGTTCGTCTCAGCCTTGTCGCCGTAGCACTGCCACTCCTCACGCTTGTCTGGGAAGCCTTGCTCTCTGCCCTTACTCCACCCTCACTGTCTCTTACTTTGCATACTTGGAAGCTGATTTGGACTACAGCCTTTGTGGCACCTTCCCGTAGGTACGAACTCACTTTTCTTGGCATCAGAAGGATATGAAGAAGTTCCGGCTAGTCATATTTTTAGACGAAGATGATCGTCCCTCCTCAAAGACAAATGAAAAGTGGTAGTAGATTATTCTCAGGTTGCAGAGATAACCTAGAAGTAGTTTTTCCTTTTTGCCCTAACTTTTGCCTAGGGCGCCCTTGGCAAGGTTTTTGTCATAACCGGTATTTTTTTTAAAAAAGAAATCTACTATTTTGATTGATTTTTTTCTTTGCCCTAACTTTTGCCTAGGTCGCCCTTTGTAGGGTTTTCATCTTAGCGGGCTCTTTTATTTTTCTTGAGTATGGTAGTCAATATCATAGCCAGTAGAATAAAATACTTCTTTATTAAAATTTGACCGCACCTGGAGTAACTTTACGGGCTGCTTACGTACATATAGCTCATGTGTTACATTGACATGTGTGTGCTTAATAGTGTTCTTAAGGGAGTATCAGGTCATTCCTAGTTCATAGTATCTCTTTATTCGATCTAAATTGACTAGTTGTGACAACTCAATTCCGTCTAAATCGACTAATAACGTTGCACCTCCGGTCATGATTTACTTGATCATTTAGGAACCTGACCATTTGGGTTCAAACTTTCGTCATGACTTCCAGATTTGTCCGATATTCGCATTCCATACTAAATCTCTTTCTTTGAAGCCATGTCTCTCCACTCGCTTGTTAGATGCACGTGCAATTCGTTTATGATAACCCTTAATATGGTATAAAGCTTTCAACCTCTTTTCGTCTGCCAGTGTTAGCTCTTTAAAGTGATGTCTCTCCCAATCCTCCTCGGCTGCTTGGTTCTCTAACATTACCCTCAAAGAATCCACTTCCAATTCCACTTGGTAGCCTCGGTTGATGTTCTTACCGATGTCCTATAATCCCAGAGGGCATAAGGAAGCTTACCCGGCCAACTCCTACAGGAATTCGTTATCTTACTCAGCATGCTCTTGATGTTCTTATTGGTGACTTATACAGCCCCATTGGTCTGTGGGTGGTAGGGTGACGAGTGATGCCAGATGATACCATACTCTTCAGCTAAATCCATGACTTCTCCTTTGAAATATAATCCGTTGTCAGAAATCATACAAAACGACTTCTACCCACAAATAATGTTTGTCTGTATGAACTGGGCCACCTTCCTGGCATTGAGTATAGCATGCAAAACGGATTCTACCCACTACGCAAAATTATCATAGCTACTAGTATAAACTCATGTCCATTAGAAGCCTTAGGACTGACCTTTCTTATCAAATCTAATCCCCAAATGCAAAAGGGCCATGGAGATGTCATGTTGTATTAACTCTCAGGGAGGGAGGTGTTGCAGATTGGCATATAGCTGACACTTAGAGTACCTTCTTACATACTCAATGCAGTCTTGCTCCATCGTACTCCAGTATTATCCCTGTCGGAGAATTTTCTTCCACTAAGATATAGCCATTCACATGCGGTCCACATTCTCTTGAACGTCTATCTTCCATAATCTGATTACTCTCCCTCTCAGCCACACACGGCAGGTATTCTGAACCATTAGGATATTTACCATCTCGGATAAGGTTCTAAACATTGGTGTATCACGGTTCGGTTACCTCGTCTTCCTCTATGGGTGCAATCATGAAGCAATAAACTGGTCGATCTATTTTTTGTATCACAAAAAGGTTCCATTTCCTGTCCATTGGGTATATCTACCATTGACGTGAGTGTGGCTAAGTCATCGGCAAAATTATTCTTGACTCTGCGTAGCTAGTGGAATTCTACATGTTCGAATTGATCCATAATCTTTTCTAAATGGGCATGGTATGCCTGGAGATGCTCATATCTGATCCTCCATATCCCTTGTATCTGGTATATAATCAACGTTGAGTCTCCATATATTGTTATCTCTTTAACTCCTAGGCTTAGAGCCATCTCTACACTGATGATACAAGCTTCATATTCAATGGTGTTGTTAGTACCGTTGAAAGTTAACTTGATGGCTTTGGGTGAATGGACGGCTCTGGCTGGTGAGATTAACGATATTCCTACTGCAAATCCCTTGTTATTAGCTACTCCGTCAAAATATAATTTCCATCTTATCTCTGACTCAGTAACACAAGCTGCTTCATCCAGAATATTGCCTCTCATCTGCTAGTATCCTCTGTCGGACAATCGGCTAACAAGTTGGCTACTGTTTTTGCTTTAATGGACTTTTGGTTGACATATGTGATGTCAAAATCGAAAAGTAGTAAAAGCTACTTTACCGCGTGGTTGGATAGAACCAGATTCTCAAATAGGTACTTCATGGGATCCATCCTGGCCAACAATCTAATTAGGTAAGCCAAAACATAATGTTGCATTCTATGTGTTACCCAAACCAGAGACACGCGTATTCTATAGAGCTGAATAATTCACCTTTCCTTAGGTTAATTTTTTGCTAACATAGTAAATGGGTCTCTCAAGTAAATAGTTCTCTAAATGTTGGGCCAACATGCCTCTAGCTGTAGTGTCTGTCATGGTTAGGTATAATAGTAAGGGACTACCAGGTATTGGAGGGCTTAGAATTGGGGGGTTGCTGAGCTATTGTTTGATCTTGTCAAAAGCTTCTTGGCATAAGTGATTCAATTCTTTGGTTGAGTCTTTCTTCAAAAACTTGAACACAAGCTCACAAATTATGGTCAACTGGAGTATGAACCGGTTGATGTACTGGGTTCTTTCCAAGAATCCTCAGATTTCTTTCTCGCTTCTGGGTGGGCATCTCCACACACACACACACACACACATACATATCACTACAAGAATAAGGTTATTTAGCGACGGACACAAATTCGTCGCTAAAATGCAGTTCCAGCAACGGAAACAACCGTCGATAAAAGTCTATCGCTAAAAACTTTTACTGACAGTATAAACCGTCGGTCAAAACCTTTACCGACGTGGTTTTAGCGACAGATTATCCGTCGCTAAAAGATTTTTAATTTTTTTCTATTTTCGGCCATTTTTTTAAAATTTTGTGGAAACTTTTTAGCGATGGTCCGTTGCTAAAACTATCCTTTCGCGACATAATGTTTCGTTGCTAAAATGTCCGTCGCTAAAAGTCTTAACTTTAAGCAACGGACTTTTAGCGACGGGATATATCTGTCGCTAAAAGGCCTGTTATAAATATCACTTTCCTTTCTTTTCTCTCTCCCCATTTTTCTCTCTCACTCACTGGCAGTTTCTTCCCCTGGCGGCCCCCCACCCTCGGCAATCCCCCCTCCGGCAACAACCCTCCCCCCTCTCTGGTGACATCCCCCCATAACGTCGTGCCCCTCCATAGCTTCTGTGGCCCTCCACTGCCACGCCGCCGCCGCCGCACCACCTCCGCCGCCGGTATGTCCATCTTACCCTAATTGTGGTTTAATGTATGTGGTTTAATGCATGTGAGTTTGAATTTAATATAATGTGGTTAATTTTGAGTTTGAATTTAATTTTACCCTAATTGTGGTTAATTGAAGTTAATTTGTTGTAATGTATGGTGTAATTTTACTCTAATTATACATTGTTGCATGTTGTAACTTTAACTAACATTAACTAAACTCGAATTAACCCTAATTGACCCTAGATAACTCTTAATTAAACTCTAATTAAAGCTTAAAAACTCAATTAGCTCTAACTACCCGAATTAAACCCTAACTAATTAAACCCGATAAACCTTAACTAAACCCTAATTAACCCTAGTTAACCTAATTAGGGTTAATTAGGATTAACCCCAATAAACCCTAACTAAACCCTAATTAACACTAATTAATACTAATTGAACCCGATTAATCCTAATTAGCCCCGATGAACCCTAACTAAACCCTAATTAACACTAATTAATACTAATTAACCCTAATTGAACCCGATTAATCCTAATTAGCCCCGATAAACCGTAACTAAACCCAAATTAAACCTAATTAACTCCTAATTAAACCTTAATTAATACTAATTAACCCTACTTAAACCCGACTAACCATAATTAGTCCTAAGTAGTCGTACTTAGCCCTAAGTAACCTAATTAACCCTAAAGAATTAACCCTAGTTAACCCCTAACACATCTTGAAGTAACCCTAATTAACCCTAAGGAACTTCTAATTAACCCTAGTTAACCCTAATTTAACCCCTAACACATCTTGAAGTAACCCTAATTAAACCTAATTAATCTAATTAAACCCTAATTACAGGTGACACAATATCACAATCATAGGTCTCAATGAAACCCTAGTTAACCCTAATTAACCCTGATAAGCCTAAATACAACTCTAACCCTAACTAATTTATAAACGCCATCACAATCAAAGGTGACACGATATCAACTCTGCGAATGAACTCCATATTCCACCGAGAAACGTGAGTCGGTTGCCCACATTAGGAATATTCGTTGTTATTTTTTTGTGTCCATTGACAACGAGTTAGTTACAACTCGTTGTCAACGAACTTGAAAGCGAATCATTTTGGTTATGGCATGTTCTTGCAAATTATTCCTAATGATTCTATTTTTCTAAAATTTTGAAATTTCAGAAAGATGGTTGCATATGTTATCAATTTTCAAACACATGCATGTATAAAAACCCTTAGTTCCCGTTCAAAGGTATTGATTACAAAGTAATGCTTTGTAATGAGCCTTTGGATGTCCAGTTTGGACAATTTGGAAAAGCAAAGTGTTTATAAAATAGTGTATCGACTCATGCTCTGTGTTCTATGTCGTGGATATTTGGTACATGTTCTCCAGTGTTTCTCCGGATGCATACAGATCTGGTGTTCTAACATCCGTTAGTTCTTACAAGAGCAAGATTAGACGGATGATAGAACACCTAATTGATGTCTTGTACTTGGAGAAATACGGGGAGGTGCTGCCGAATTTTTCGTAGACATATGACTGAGCATGAGTTGGTAACTATTTTATAAACATGTGCTTTTCTGAATGGGATAGGACAACTACCTATTAGAGAACAGAGGGGGTATATATAGACATGTTGTCACATGCATGCATTCATTTTCACATCGACCCTACCTAATTATCGGTTTTAATTTAAGGTGGTATATAGTACGTAATCTCAGTTGTCATGTCCGTCGATCAAAGTTGGATGAAAAGGAAGAATGTTGAGGATTTTAAGGTTCGCATCGACGAATTTGTCGAGTTCGCTCGTGCATCCTGCATATGTTGATTTTAAGATAATAAAGTATCAGTGCAGTAAATGTGAGTTGTTGCATTGGAGAACGAGAATGGTGATAAAATGGTATCTTCTTCGGTATGGTTGTATGGGTGGATAAACAAGGTGGATGCAGCACGGGAAAACAATAGTATTGTCATCCAACCCGGCTAGTCAAACTGATGTTAGGGAGGAGGCACCGTATGATTACCGAGATATGATTATGGATGCTGGGCATGCTAATGTTGAATAGGATGACTATCGCGGTGATGACAGTCCCTAGCAGCTGAATGAGGGGGTTAATCAGTTTTATGATTTGTTGAGAGAGGCGGATGAGCCGTTGTGGGATGGAATCCGAAAACACACACGGTTGTCTGCGGTTAGCCGGTTATTACAGTTGAAATTGGACCACGGGCTAAGTGAGAAAGAATTTAACGAGTTTGTTACTTTTATCAAATAAATTTTGCCGGAAAGTGAAAAGTTGCCCCCGTCGTACTATGATGCAAAGAAGATGATGAGGAAACTTGGATTGAGCTATGAGCGGATAGATGCGTGCAATAACAACTGTGTATTGTTCTGGAAAAAGAATAAGGACTTGACGCATTGTCCAATATGTGATCATTCGAGGTATAAACCGGACAAAAGGAAGAATGAAAACATTGCATGGAAGGTATGCGATATTTTCCCATTACCCCAAGGCTTCGGAGGATGTACTACTCCTCAAATATGGCTAAACATACGAGGGCTCACTGTGAGACTCATAGCAACGATGCCGATGTGCTGACACACCCAACTGATGGAGAAGTGTGGAAGGAGTTTGACCGCAGGCATCCAAGCTTTGCTCAGGAAGTTTGAAATATTAGACTTGGTTTGGCAACAGATGGGTTCAACCCTTTCGGGCAGTCTAGCACGCCTTACTCCACATGGCCTGTTATTATTGTCCTGTACAACCTTCCACCAGGCATGTGCATGAAGAAGTCGTACATGTTTTTGTCGCTGCTTATTATGGGACTGAAGAGTCCCGGTAAGGACATAGATGTGTATTTAAGGCTGTTGATTGATGAGCTCAAATAGCTACGGGATCATGGAGTACTGCCGATGTGACTTTGTTATAGTGTACGACTGTTCATGTTCAATGTTATTTGTTTTTGTTTTATTGTACCTTAAATGTTTTGAAATGATTATTGATTTGAGAGATTGATTTGATACTCGTCTCTATGTCTATATCGCAATGTTGTGGTTTCATTTAAAAATCCTTTTAAAAAGTTATTATTTGACTTAACTGTAAAATCGTTTTAATCGTTTTGTTTTTAATCCTTGATCGACCTTACTGGACTCTCAAAAGCTCATTCTCATTTGACTTCCTTTCCGCATGTAGTAAACAACATTAGGTTGCCTGAGTATGGATTAGAACCGAGCGAGAGAATTTAAGTTTAATATTGCTCATTAGAACCCCTGCGTGGGTGAATATTATTATTTAAAATCTTTCAGACTTAGATTTTATGTTCCATCGATGACAGTCTACTGAAAGTATATGATTATTGGTTTAGCTGCTATGACAATTCATTTGTTTGAGTTTGACGATATTATTGTCTTAGTGTAACTGATTGAGTGAGTGTCTAACGTTCCAAATTTTCAAGATGTTACACACATAATGTCTCGAAATTTGGAAAAAAATAGTATAAGATATGGGATGAACTGACCGATTTTTGATAAACCGACCAGTTAGTTGACTTTTGTCAATCTGTGATTTTTATCAAATATTCAGTCTTATCATTAGATCACAGATTGATATGGCTATCTATATCATTTCTGACGTCCTAGACCTCTATAAATAGGCCCTAAGCCAATATTTTTAAGGATCAACTTTTTTTCCCTAGAGTTTTTATACCATTTCTCCTAGAAGTGGTGTATCATCTCTTAAGATAAACAAGCCTTTCATAATTCACTTCTAAAGAGCTTCAAATCTATTGCATCGTGGATTCTTCGCAGAGTGTTCCGAGTCTTCTAGTCAAGCAGACCCGTGAGGTATATTTTACTGTTTTTTAGTCTAGTTCAGTAGGCTAGAATAATTTCCCCTTTTACGATCACAGTTTATTTCTATCGCCAAAAAAAAAAAAAAAGTCTTTTCATTTTTTAGTTCGAGTGTAAGACCGAAGTTTAGGTCGCCTCCCATGGGATTAGAGTAAACTACGATGGTTTTGATTCCGGTTTGTCCAACCGGATCTATAGGTCATTCGACCCCGATGTCGAGTTCAAGACAATAATATATAGAAATAAACTTAGCGCTTATGTTATTGCATATTTATATATTAAAAATGCAAAAAATTAATTAGAAATGAAGTAGAGACCGAAATGGTATGATGGGTGCCATAACACTTTTCCTTCTGTAACTTAGTCCCTAAGCCCATTTCTTTGTTTTCAAAAGATTAGTAGTCCTTTGGATATTTGTACAGTCATTTTTGGGATTTTCTTATTTTCTTATATGTTTAAATAACTAAGGTGGCGACTCCCTAAAATCCTTTTTGGGACTTTTTAGAGGTTTTTCTCTAGAGTCAACAAATACTTTTTTACGGTCATGGTTTACTTATGGCCATTAGAAGTTGATGAATGACATAACTTCGGTGAAATTGTTATAAAATTATAATAGTTGCTTTCATCCTGTACATGATATTAATTTATTGCAAATTCTCTTTTGACAACTTAAGGCAAGATATCAACTATCGGGAGGTGAGAGCTATGATAACTATGGGAAACTAAATCAGTTTCTCTTTAAAAATACTCTCTGCCTTCTCTCTAAAACCCAACTCCCCATAAAGTCACTATGGCCGCCCCACCGTGCTTCTGCGAGTGTAGGGCGGTAGCCATTCCGGCGATTAGGCTATAGGTTATTTCCGTCTTGTGTGGTGGTTTATTTTATGGCTTGAACTATTGCGGTCGGCGGACGGTCGGTGGCAGGCGGCTCATCAACTCTTGATCAGATACGGCGACCTCAAGGTAAGTCTCCAATCTTGGTCAATCTAGGTATATCCAGTGTTGTAAAAAGCGCGCCTAGGCACAAGGCGCGCTAAGGCGCACCACCCGCGCTAAGGCGCACAACCCGCGCCTCGCTTAGGCCTAGGCTCAGCGCGTTCAAGAAGGCGAGCGCCTGGTGCGCCCAGGTGCAAAGGCACAAGGCGCGTAGCGACACGAGAGGCGCATGTCTAGGCGCATTAACCATAGCCGTTGGATGTGCCATCATCTCTTTACTTGGACAGTGGATTTTCTTTAACATTTTACAAACATTTCAATTTTACAATTCTAAGACACTAACACAGTAAAACCTAAATTTCAACATCCAAATCTGTTTCACAAATCACAATTCACAACACGTCGCCGCCAAAATCATGTTGCTTCGGCAGGTGCTCCAGCCGACACTTCAGCTGTTTCTCTTCGCCTTACTACTCGACTGTTCCACCGAAGCAGCTTCTCACCTACCCCATCGCCTTTCCCGTTGCCGTCGAAAGCCCGTCACTCCGGCCACTGCTCCAGCCGACACTGCAGCTGTTTCTCTTCGCCTTGCTGCTCGGCTGCTCCACCGAAGCAACTTCTCACCTGCACCAGTGCTCCTGCTGGTTCGTTACTCTCTTCCCTCCCATTTCATATGTTCTGCTGCTACAGTGCTGCTACGGTGCTACCTCAATTTCTTCTCCTAATTTCTATTTGATTTAGGCTGCCGCAGTTTAGCTTTAATAATTGCTCATTGCTCAATGTTTAGTAGTTGTTTAGCTATTTAGCTCAATGATTTAGGAAGTGCAAATTTATATGTTGAGACTTGAGAGACATGTCACTAGATCAGATTTTGTATGCTCTAGAATAACCAAGCATCCTTCTCTTAAAGCTCTTGTTGTATATGATTCCTTTACTCTTCCTGTTTGATAGAATTGTGGATGTATGCTTACTTCTTTATTCTTTGGCCAATTACACCAGTGGATTCAATCAACACTTCATTTGGCTTCAGTTGGAGAAGCTGCAATAATGAAAGATCATTAAAAATGTACACAACAGGACCACCTATAAAAAGGAAGCTTCTACAATGAAAGATCACTTAAAATGTAGCTAACTTCTGCTTACACATCCTGTTTAGAGTGTTTTACTTGATTGGCTATTGCTTGCACTTAAACCGTGGTTTTTGGCTTGTGCCTTATCAACTCATTGGTGATATTGATTATGTTTTTATACTTATTTTTCACATTATTAGTTTTTGTATTATTTTAAGGTTTTTAAGCTAATTTTTAGTATCATCGTATAATTCAATCTCAGGAATATACATGTCGAACGCAAGCACCGATACAAAGGACCCAGCTTGGAAATATGGACGTACGGCTAATCCGAGCGATAAAAATGCAATCACTTGTAATTTTTGTCAAAAAATTACAAAAATTATAAGGGGTGGTATTTATCGACATAAGCAACACCTTGCTGGAGGTTATAGGAACGCTTCAACTTGTCGAGAGTGCCCAGAACATGTAAGAAATGAGATGAAAAAAATTGCTACATTCTGTCAAGGAAAAGAAAGAATTAGCTAAGTGCATCCTAGATTTTGATAACGTTTTCAATGAAGAAGAAGAAGACGAGGATGATGATGTAGTTGAGATATTCAGGAAGAAGGGAGTTTCATCCAGCGGGAGTTCTTGTCAACCTCTTTGTAGGAATCCAAAGGCTAAGGGCCCAATTGACGCGTACTTCACCCCGAACCCGAAAAAGGTAGTGAGAAAGAGAAAGATGAAGCAATCCACGGTTTTTGAAAATGAAGAAGCGAAGAAGGAGATGAGAAATCGGGCTTGTGGTGTAATAGAAAGATTTTTTTTATGATGTGGGGATTGCATTCAATGCCGTGAACTTTGACGGCTTTTCGGCTATGGTTGAGGCAATTGGACAATATGGTCCGGGTTTAAAGCCGCCGAGTTATCATGAGATTAGGATTACCCTACTGCAGAAAGAGGTGGATAATACGTGTAAGTTGATGAAGGATCATGAAGAAGAGTGGGAGAAAAGCGGTTGCTCGATTATGTGTGAGGGATGGAATTACAAGAAAGAAAGGACTTTAATTAACTCTTTAGCGAATAGTCCTAGAGGAAGTTTGTTTCTTGAGTCCGTTGATGCTTCTGAATATTCGAAGACCGGAGACTTGATGTATGACTTGATTAAGAAAACCGTTGAGAAGGTCGGGCCAAAGAATGTGGTTCAAGTTGTCACTAACAGTGCCTCGAACAACGTAAAGGCAGGTTAGTATATTTTAACATATAGTATAGCTCAAGTAACTTAATTTTTAATATATACAATATTATTAGCTAATAGATACTTCAACATTTAATTTTTCAATCTATTTGCAATTTTGTATGATAGGCAAGTTATTGGAGCGTGATTATCCACACCTATTTTGGACACCATGTGTTGCGCATTGCATTGACTTGATCTTAGAGGACATATTTAAGTTACCTAAGATGAAGTCAACATTTCAAAAGGCTCTTGCTTTGAATGGTTACATATATAATCGCTCGGGTGTTGTAAACTTGTTAAGGAAATTTGCAAAAGAGAGTTGCTTAGGCATGGCAAAACGAGGTTTGCTACTGCCACTATCACTTTGTCAAGGATTCATGAAGAGCAAAATAACTTGAAAAAAATGTTTACATCGGAAGAGTGGGGCAATAACAAATGATCAAAGGAGATACAAGGCAAAAGAGTGGCAAAAATAGTATTAATGCATTCATTTTGGAATAATGTTGTGTATACATTAAAGGTAGCATGCCCTCTTATTCCGGTACTAAGATTGGTTGATGGTGAGAAAAAACCTCCAATGGGTTACATTTACAAGGCTATGGATAAATCTAAAGATGCTATTGCAAGTGCTTTCCATGGGAACGAGTTGAAGTACAACGAGGTTTTTGAGATTATTGACAGTAGATGGAGTATTCAACTCCATCGTCCTTTGCATGCTGCTGGTTATTTCTTGAACCCTGAGTATTACTACTCAACCCCTGGCATAGAGAGTGATGAAACTGTTATGACGGGTTTGTATGATTGCATTCAAAGGTTGAACCCTGATATGGCAGTACAAGATGCAATTGACAATGAGTTGAGTAAGTATAAAAGAGCGTTGGGAATCCCATGTCAAAGAGGATGAGAGATAGAAAAGCACCATGTATTATTTTTTTCTTTTATAGCACTCATTATGATATGTAAATTAATGAATAGTTACATCACTTATTAGTTTTGCAATTTTCATGCATTGAATAGCGGAATGGTGGGCTTCATACGGGTCATCAATGCCTCACTTGCAAAAGTTTGCAATAAAGGTTTTGAGTCTCACTTGTAGTGCTTCTGGTTGTGAACGTAACTGGAGCGTTTTCGAGCATGTAAGTCTAAATCTAGTAGTAAAGTTTTACGCTAACATTCATATTTATTTCTTATGCAATGACTACTAATCAATTTGTTTACTGTACTTTACAGCTTCATAGCAAGAAAAGGAATAGGCTTGAACAAAGTCGCTTGAATGATTTGGTGTTTGTGAAATACGGTTAAAGCGGTGATACAATTTGCGTGACACGATTGATCCTATTGTATTGGATAATATCAATGAAAGTAATGAGTGGTTGCTTGGGAGGCCTGATGAAGATGCAGATGAAGACGGTGACAACGTGTTTGAAAGTGACCCTTCAGGTGGCACGGACCGAACTACCATTCAAGGTCAACAGCAAGAAGGCCGTCATCAGATAGGGCTGCAACGTCAACTATATCTAGTTCTTCAGTCCACGTGGTAGACGAACAAGATGAAGTTGAGGAGGAGTCTCTACCAGACTTAGAGCCTATGATTCCATTTGAAGAATGCGTTGTTGCCTTGGCCCTTAGCGATGATGAAGACGGTGGTGTTATGTTCACTTAAATTTTAGTGATTTGCTATGATTCAGTAGATTTAAGACTTTTTTAATGTTGGAAGCTTGTTATATTATGATGTTATGACATTTGAAACTTTTTCTATTGTTTGGAAGTTTATTAATTATCATGTTTTGAAATTTTTTTTACTTAATTTTATTGTTTTAATGCACTGTTATTTATTTATTTAAATATTACGCCTTGCTTTGAAAAGGCGCGCGCCTGCACCTTGCGCTTAGGCTCCAAGGACCTTTTGCGTCTTAAGTGTGCCTGCGCCTTTAATAACACTAGGTAGATCTAAAGTAGATTTGCCTGATCAACCTATTTCCACCATCAACCGCAGATATCTCACCGCTGGCGACCAGAATTTCACTGCCATTTTTGACCGTCATTTCTAAACTATCCTTCTACCTTTTAAATTCTTCTCTTATCTGTTTCGATATTTACAGTGGTGGAGGTTTGGGTTTGTGGTCAGTTTTGTTGTCAATAGTAGTATTAAAAGGGCTTGGGTCAGAGGGGCTCTCCCTTGGTTATAGGATTGTTCTTGGGACTCCAAGGGGTCTTTGAGGGGGTGTGGGGGGGGGAGGTTAGAGAGAGTTTCTGTTGGGAAAAGTAGGGGGGATTCGGGACCACGGAAAGGGGGGGGGGGGGAAGGGAGATCTGTCTAATGGGGTATTGTGAGGCAATCTGGTTAGGGGGGGGAGGGGGTGTTTAGGGCTCTTTTCTGACACCATGTGTGTCTGCTACTTAGTTTGTTGTGGGTGAATAATGGTTCATCTGCCTTGTATTACGATTTGATTCGGATTTGATATGTGTTAGTTGAAGGACGAACATTATGGTGTTGATGAGCTTGGGATGTGTGATCCGCCTTCTTAAACGGTGTGCTCACGTTTGGATCGTGTGCTTCCCGATGGTTTTGCCATATTGTTACCATCTTGTGCGTTGTTGTTTGTTCTTATTTTGTTTCTGTTCTTTCAGATTTCTAAAATTGTAAACTTTGCATGTTACTTTAAGTTGAGTTAAAGTTTATGATATACTCTACTCTAATTCAATTATAATGTGTATAGGTTTATTAGGTTTCTTTTGTTACTATCGACCATTGTGGTCATGTATACTAAGTCACAGGAATGTCGTGACCCTATAATATCTTTAAGCTCAACAAGAGAGCAACGGTATAACTTTAAACTTATCAATGCAATTTCTCAAATTTATCCCAAAAAATAAAAAATAAAAAATATTGCAAAGGGCATTGCCCTGCCCCTCAAAGATGTGTGCTGCACATTTTATTTATGTTTTTACTTTTGATGAGTTCTCTCACGTGACAATTGTAGGCAATCAATTTGGTGATATAGTGTTCATGGAGGTAGGTTTGGGTTATAGTTTATATATATATATATATATATGGGTCGTGATCCATTGATAGCGCTAGCAAGTTGCTAGCGCTGTTTGGCCATCCGCTACATAATGTAGCGGACGATAAATTACCTTTGAAACAGTAGTGAGGAATAATTGTGGCATATGCTGTTTTAATGTTGGAAGATGACGACTGGTCGAAAAAGTTCAGGCACGACACTAGAAATCCCATGACTTGGGAACGATCCAAAGATATTTTCTTTGAAAAATACTTTCCTCATAATGTAAAAGAGTAGGAGGAGGAAGAGATCTTGAAGATGGTACATATTGAAATGACAATGGCACAATACGAGGCGAAATTCACATCATTGTCTAGATATGCCCCGCATATGTTCGATACTGAGGAATTGGGGCAAGGAGGTTTGAGAAAGGACTAAGGCGAGGTATTGAAAACAAATTATTGGCTCAGAAGCTTCCAAATTATGCTTAGGTGGTTGAGCGAGCAGAGGTTTTAGAGGGAGGCTATTAAGAGTTTCAGAAAGAGAGAGGAGCAGAAGCGTAGGAGAGGCCGTGCAAGACTTAAGACAAAGGGAAGGGTGTTAATGAGAATAAGAAGAAAGCAGTTTTACAGGTAATAAGAAACCGACTTATAGGGTTTTGAAGATATGTTATGCCTGCGACAAGGATCATAGGCATAGGCCATGCGCCACCGTTTGATGAACTCTTGCTTCAACTGTGGAAATGTGGGATATTATGTCACGAACCGAACCCACGGGTAGACCCGTGAGCTAGATCCATGACCGGCCGCAGACCCATTCAGACAACCATTTCGGGTTCTACCATGCCTTATTTAATTAAACATGTATACAAATATAGAGTCATGCATTAACTACCACCTTGATATGACTTCTAAAGAGGTACTTATAGATCGTCCAAAGTTATCTCTACTAAATCCCTCCATATAAGACTAATATAATTTATCAAAAGAAAACTCATGGAGATCTAAGCTCCGAACAATTCTCAAAAACGTAATCAAGTAGTACTAAAATTTCTCTAGAGGCTTAAACAAACTTCCTAACGAGCATTTCCTGCGATTCCATCCTCGTTACCCTCATAGTACTCGGATTCACAAGTGCATAATTCACGCTCATCAGAAGCAACAACGGTTACTAAGTCAAGAACAACCAAAGACTAAATAAATGGAGCTAATGACAAATACCTCAACAACACAATACTGGATTTGACAACTTACTTTAGAAGAATTTGTATTGGTAGCATATAACTTTCCTGTATCCAGCAAACCAGCTACCAGTGGGTAATTCTACAGATTAGAAAAAACTAGCGACCACATTCAGAAACTCAACTGAAAGTGGAAATGGCAAGAAACCCAGTTTAGAAACGTAAGTACTACGGAAGAAATTTTGATATGGGTAGCTTAAAACTCCCAAATATCCAACAAAACCAGCAATGAGTAGGTAAATTCTATGGAGCAGGCAAAAGATAGGAAACACATTTCAACTTAGAAACTTGGACAAAAATATCAAAGGCCAAGAATCCCAATTTGAGAACATAATTACTTAGCAGATATCCAGGAAAGCTGGAAACTACAAAAAGAGAAGGGTACTGACAGGAAGTCAATAAATATTTTAGAGAGAGTACTTACAGAGCAGTGCAGCAAAAGAAGACTGGTTTTGCTTTCTAGCCCTTCCTTGCCCGACAATGAATTCAATAAATAAAAGGGTTAAGACGTAAGAGGTTAGGTTAAGAGCAAAGTGATAATCACATAACCTAAGGGTGCAACTGCAGGATAAGAAAATTCACTATAAGTACCCTTTATAAGAAAACACCATAATTGGGTCTATCTTGATGTGTGCAACTACAGGAAGTATAATAATGCAATGACTAGGAACTTGGAAGGATGCTTGTAGGGAAAGAACAACTAAAAAACCTCCAAGAAAGCCCATAAAGAGTTAGATTTCTTGTGATATACCTAAATGGCATACATTGTTTCTTAGTTAGGTTTGTTGAAAAGCTGAGAGCTTGATAAAGAAAGGATAACGGGGACAGGCTGTTTGTTCCTTTCAACTTTACAGACCAAGGAAAATAAAAAGTAGAAGAAAGTACATGGATGGATATCCGCCTGAGACAAACCATGTAGCCCTGTGTTTTACATTTGATGGCATGTTTTCCTTTATGGCATCTTTTAGTCTGAATAGTTTGTGTTTTGACTTTACCCTTCTTCCCATTATCTTTGAAAGATTAGTGGAGAACAACATTAAAAAAACATGCCCAAAGTTGTGTTGTTTATCCTAACTGCTTTCTTAAGCTGACATTTATCCTCATTAAATGCTGCTTATGTGTCCTAAGACCATGTCGCATACCGCTCCTTCATGTCACTCCCTTGATTTTGACTGTTAGACTATTATTCTTGTCATATGCATTTTCACTGAACATCATGTAGAGATGAGAATCAATACTGTATCCCTTCAAAAAGCATGCTAAAGAAGAGTTACAATGCTTAAGACGTAATCTCAATCTCCATGAATAGTTGACCTAGGCAGCTAATTATCATGGTAGCATGTGACGAGTTTTCAGTCAGTCAGGCTTTTTTCTTTATTCATTGGCATTGTTGAGTCCTTAATAGTTATTATAATTGCATACAAGTGTATGGTAAATTATGGAAATAGTTTTTCTACCGGTTTGTAAACTGTTTCAGACGATTCATCCTTGAGGAGGATAATACGGGTATCGGCTATTTGGAAATTGAAGTGAGTTAATCTAGCCATCCAAGTCGTTATAGGTTCTCTATGCTTATGAACATAGCCGAAAAATAATGGCGCTTATAAACGTACCAAAAACTCAGATGTTGCTTATGATTGCAATCACAATAATGCGCAGAGAGTTGAATATCTGGTATTTGGTATAAGAGTATTACTAGTTAACTGTTAAGGTTTTCCTCTAGCATTTCAAATTACACACGTCTTATTCTTTCTGAATTTATACTATATGTCATCCATTCCAAACTAGCTTGTCTTTGAACAAATTGCAGTTGAAGTTTTGGTTCTCTTTGCTTAAGCTATAAGAAAGCAGAGGGGAGATCAAAACAAAGATTCTCCATTCATCCACGTTGGTGACCTAATACTCTACCAACTCTTTAACTTAGCACAGCCAACCATTTCATCACTAGTGATTGTTGATATCATGTTTGGCAAGATGCTTTTTTTGGTGTTTCTATATAAACTGTGTTTCCTGGTCCCGTGAAATGAATGAAATGAAGGCACAAATGCCAAAAATGCGAGAAGCACTTGATCGACTTACAGGGAACTGTTCTACAACAGCCACTGGTTCTAGTTCTCAGGTACACAATCAAAAGAATGATTGAAGGGTCACAACATGACAGTATTCAACTATCTTTTAGATTGACTTCGGTGTCCAATAGTAGCATAAATTATCTTTTAGATTGACTTTGCTGCATGAGAAGATAATTGTTGAAACCTGTACATTTGGGTATCTACAAGGTCATGGTAATTAGAAAATCGGTTAAAAAACATTGGATGAGCCTAGTATCTCGGCCACAAGCTTGTTTAGAAAACATTGGGTGAGCCTTTTAATGTAAAACGGCAAGTGGAGGTAGAAGCTTTATGCTAACTTCATCGCGATTGCAGCAAACAACTTGGCCTGCATGGTATCTAGGGATGACATTAGTTAATTTTTGCATGCAATTGTAACAGAGCTAAAATTTATCGTGTTGTTAAAGATTAATTTGGTATTAAGATAACCTATTTCCAAAGATCAAGCATGTTTAGATGCTTTTGTATTGGCTTTGAGTCCTAAGACTCAAAGCAAATACAGCTTGAGCAACTTATTGTTTTCATTTTTACTGACTAAGTTGAAAAAACTTCATGCATGGGAGTCAACTAAATCGCACACTAATGGTTGCTTGATTATGTCCCAAGCTAATGTGGTGGCAAACACAAATAGATCGAGCAATGGGAGCGCTTGATGTTGCAAATTGCGTTGCGTCTTATCTTTTGAAAGAGCTATATATGTAGGCTTTGTCCAAGAAAATTTGATTCTAGTGAAATTGATGTAGCAGCTTGATGTGGGAGGCTATTACAAGTTTTTGTCTTTAGCCTCCCTCCCTTTCGTTCATTACTATTCGATATTTTATGCACTGACATTTTATGGTGTATGACTTTAATATTTTTATGGCTTGTTAAGTGATACATTACTTTGTTACAGCTTGGATGATTTCGTTTATTGGTCCTTAATCGGGTTATCTATTCAAACATATAGAAATAATGAAAAAAGAAATTGTATACTTTTAGCAGCGATCAATGTACGCTCCCATACATTTGACATTATTGAAATGAAAAATAAATCAATTATTGTAAAAATACTATAGTATCACACTGAGCCGCTGCCATACATTTAAATTCGAATTAGGAAGCTACATATGCCAGCGGTCTGTAACCGTTGCCGTTGTCATGACCGCTGTAATAGATAAGTTTGAAGGGCGGATTTTGAAATAGAAATAGCAGTTGTTACGTATGACCGTTGTTATAAGTCTTTTGCAGCGCGGCCTACAACAGCTTTTGTCAGCGGCTATTTGATATATAGCATTGGTTTTTGGCCTCTTCTGTAGCCAGTTTTTCTTGTAATGGACATATTTCGCAGATCAGGCAGCTCAGAGGTAAAATAAACCACTCATTAGAAACACAAAAGGTTTGACCCTGGGCAATAAAACATGGTTTTGGTTACATAATTGGCTACCTAATGGTCATTTTTGGCTACTCAATATGGAATGAGGATGCTCTATGATGCTGCCGGTTTCTCGAACAAGAAGGTGATAAAGGTTCTGGTGAATGGTACATGGAATACAACTACAAGATCTTCAGGGTTAAGGATGTCAATAGCTCAGGTATCAGAGGTTCCTAGGAATGATGGCACTAATGATCAAAGTATCTAGTTGCCCCATCATAGTGGCATGTCAGTAATTTTTTTGACCCAAACTGCTACCTAGTTTAACTGTCCTGTGTGTCACGGTGGAAGATAATACAGTTTTATGGGTAAATCCCAAAATGTACCTTCATATTATGGCTGTTGTGCAAGAGCAAAATAAGGACTAGAGATAAAATCAAACACGAAGTATAGCATATGATGATCAATGCAGCTTATGTTCTCAACAGTAAGATGCAGTTGAGCATCGCTCCTATTTATGAAGTGCAGTTGCGAGTAAAGAAATATGTTATCAAGTACTCAACAAACTTCTCATCTATGTGAATTTTACCACAGAGTCTCAACTCCCACGATATGCTTTCAACAAGTTTAGGGGGAAAAGTTTCGGAGCCAAATTACGTAAACTAGCTATGGCTGTTACAATCTACAATCGCTAGGAAGAGAGAAACCAGAGGATCTTCACTAAAAAATCATCAAGGGAGACCTAAGATATTAGCAAGGATTCAAAAGTGGAAACTCTATTGAGTATTGAGGTGGTAACAAGCAGTGGCATCCACTACTAATAAGCAGCTATGCCAAAACTAAACATTACCTCCAGCAGTGGTGCACATATGAGCCTCGTGATGCATGAATGGTTTTCTTTTCAAAGTGTAGTTGTAAATTGATATGGTTGTATGCTAATTTTTCGAGTTTTTTACTGGCATTGAAGGACCTTCTACATAAAATTCAAAACATATACTCGCCGGACTGAATAAATAACTCTTACGCAGTGGAAATAAGGCCGACGTCAAGGAGGTCCCTCCACGTACATCTGCCACAATAAGGGATACAACCCTCCTCTGCAGAATACGATGGAAATAGCGACATTTAGCTATTGATGAGGGAAAAGATCGATGTGCAAATAGCACTAGCAGCAAACCAATGAGAGTTACTAGTTTTGTAACATCTCAGAATTTTCGAAACGTTAACACTCGCTCGATCAGTTCGCTAAGCAATATTATCCTCAAAACTTAACCAAATAATACCACAACTTTCAGAGCAACTAAAACATCCATCAATGTATTTCTCTCAGTTTACAGTCATACTTGGAAACTAAATTTAAACCCAAATAATTAATAAACTAACAAAGTCACCCACGCACGGGTTCTAACAATCAATACCAAAAATTTAAATCCTTTACTCTCTTTCACTCGGCTCTAATCCATATTTAGGTAACCTATGGCTAGTCACCTGCGGAAAGAAAGTCAAAGGAGAGTGAGCTTTCGAGAGTCCAGTAAGATCGATCAAAAATTTAAACAATAAAAACGATTCAGACGATTTTACATTCAAACCAAATAACAACTTTAAAACGGAGAAAACAGAACGATTGAAATGATTTTCTATATACAATCAAATGATAATTTTAAAAAGGGTTTTCAAAGAAAACCACAACATTTTAATATAAACATAGGGATGAGTATCAACTCAATCCCTTAAATCAATAATCATTTCAAAACACTAAAGGTGCAACAAAACAGAAACAAGAAACATTGAACATAAGTAGTACGCCATAACAAAGTCATCCCGACAGTACTCGATACATTTTACATATGCATATGTACACTGACTGACTAATCCATTTAGATACTAGTTTAACCCAACCAACAGACCATCCTTATAACTCTAGCAATACAGACCATATAACCCAGAATACTAACTCATGTCAACATTGAGAAGCAATAAATGGAATTGAAAATATTTTACGATAATTGAGTCAATAAACAGATAAGTATGAATCAGAATGTCAAACGATCTCTAAACGTCTCAAATTAGGGTTTTACAGGCCTATTCAAATATTTTCATGGAATTTTAATAAAACCGTAGTTCAATAGTATTTGCAAAACCATTGAGATTATAACATCTAAGTTCAGAATAATGAGTACGGTTCGGAGAGAAAATCCTTACCTCCATCCAAGCTAAGCAATGTTACACAGTCTCAATCAATAATCCTTTGAATCAATTTATTTATTAGAACACAGTCTCTGTCTAATATACTATAAACTCTAATATCAACTACCTAGATCCAAGCTAAGCAATGCTACACAACCTCGATCAATAATCCTTTCAATTATCCTAAATTGACAGTTTATTTATTAGAACACAATTTATGTCTAATATACTATAAATCATAATATCAACTATCCACCCCGTGTTCACTTCAAACTCCGAAATCGTGCAACTCAAAGCGGTCTCGCACACGACTAACCTAACCGAGAACCCTGTACGCTCGTTAATGCATAACTATATCTAAAAATTCGTACTAAATTACAGTAAAACACTTTTGTTGCTTAAAACATTATAAAAAGTCAAAATATGAATTTTCTGAAATTTTGAATATTTTTGAATTAAAGTAATTTCTTTAAATGCAATAAAAACTATAATTGTTTCTAGGTGAAAATAAAGTCCCAATTTTTTTTTTTAACAGCTCTAAAATATGTATAAAAATTATAGAAATTTAAATAAGAAATTAAAAGGCATTAAAACTATTTTTAAATTATTTATTTTGCTAAAACCAATGCAATACGGAAGCCATAGCAAATCAATTCCAAAAATCATCAAATTCAAACTGAGACTTATTTATACCATAAAAACCTTCCTCAAATTTTTCCAGAACATTTTCATGAGTTTAAAGGCTCCAAAGTTTAAAGGCTCCAAAAGAATTTTACAAATCTGAAATTTCAGAAAATTTTAAAAGTGCATATATTTTCAGAAAATTGTAAAATTTTACTAGAAATTCTAATATATCCTAAGGTATTATACTTTAAAATTTCAAGTGCTAATGATACCTGCACATTATCCAATGCGCGTGACGTACTTAACGCTAATCCATGTACACCTGTGCAAGCATACCCATTTCATCTTCTTTTCTGTCCACTACCCAGAGCACAGTAACCAGTCCATAGTTACTGTTCACGCAGCTTGGCTTTGCTCCCCATTTTCATCTCATCACCACCACTTGCTCAGACATGAAACACCACTCATAACACACATATATATCTAGCACCTACACACCCATTACACACCAAAAACACACCCAGCAGTAGCTTGTCTTCTTTTTATTTCATTCACTCAGGCACACCCATTACCAAACACACAGGTTCACATACCTCCACTCACTCACATTATGCACAGTCACGCACACACTAACACACTATACTCACACTATACTCACACACAGACACACCTTCTACACCTTACACACTCACCAATATATATAAAATTTGCCAACCGTAACTCTCAAACCCACTATCGTGGGTTTTCTCTTCTTCTCTTTTAGTTGGTTTACACATTCACTTACATGAACACCATTTAGGTTCACCCACCCATACATATATATACTACAGACACACACATACATAGCACCCAAGCACATATACACGTATACCTCACGGATGCTGGCATGGGTCTTCTCCTCTTTTCATGTCCAAGCCACCCACAGTACCCACTTCCCCGGCAGTGCTGTGCTCTCTTCCTTTGTCCATTTCTTTCACACACACACATGCACTCACGCACACAATACACAGGCACACATTCACTCATGTAGCTGTTACCAACCCTTCTTTTTCCACTCCAAACACCATGCATATACACATCTTTTGCACATCTTCTTCCCTTCTTTGCAAACACCATTTGGATGCAACAAACATGCAGTATCACAACCTCAAACTAAAACATTCACTCCACCAGCCGTAACACAATCATTCAGCAACCTAACAACACCTAATTAACAAACCGGACACAAAGCAGCACGCACCTACACAGGCACAATACCCACATGGCTGCCATCTTCCCGATCACACACGGCATCACTAAACACACACACACACACTAAACACTCGGCTGGTACCCCTTTCTCATAGCCCCCCTTGATCCATAAATCCCTGAATAATTTAAAGAGAAAAAGGTTAGAAAAACTTACCGGAAAATATAATTCGATCGCCGGGAAATCTGTCTCTTCAAGCCTTCTTTCTCTCTCTCATGTTTTCATATGGAACACTTGGAGAATGGCTGCTCCTAGAATATGTAGGTTATATATAAAACCCTAAAAGACAATTACCAAAACCCCCCTTAAAGTTTCATTAGTTATTTAAAAATGTACCCAAAACTTTCTATTATTAAGAAATAGCCCAAAATAACAATTTACGATAGAATAATGCAAAATTGAAAATTTTAACAAGTTTTATATAATCCTGCTACGGTAATCATCGCTAAGAGTTGCTACATAAATAATGCTAACTATAAGAAAATTCATTGCTAAAAACTCTTAAGAATATCATTTACGTCAATTGTCACTAAAGGTTTCTAAAAATATCGTTATTGCTAATCGTTATTAGAGACCTCAATCAATATCAATTATATCTGCAATCGTTAAATTATAATTTATGATTCTAGAATTGTCGCTAAAGATCATCATTACAATGCTCCCCAAATTCGTCGCTAAAAAGTATATCGATGTTAAGAGAAATAATAATAATAAGAATAGTAATAATTCGTTATTAAAAAATTAAATTTGCCCATAAAAATACGTCGGGATTTTCGGGGTATTACAAGTTTAACTGCATTTCTCATTCCTGGAAGAAGAGTTGTACTTGATGGACCCATGTACTCCATGCTCCGCATGAGGAGATTGAAAGAAAATGCTATCCAGTGATTACTTCTCCACAACATAGGAATTATGAGCTGAAACATCCATACGAAGAACAGTTATATCTATGTGAATATATTACGGGCGTGCACATAAAATGTGCCTCCTAAGGCTGCACGAGGCACATTTAAACATGAGAGGTTATAAGAAATTGGGCATATCTACCATCTGACAGGAATTGAGGTCCCTTTTAATCTGTTTGGCAGATAATATTTCTGAAATTCCTTCCAAATTTTGCATTTGTCCGTGATTTTGACAGGTAAGATGTAACTTTAGGCTACAATGTGCATAGCATTGTGTCAATACAAAACATAACAAGTCAGTGGGTAACTATTCAAGTCATATTCTCATCTTCTTTAGGTAAACGTTAACGAAACTGGTGGGAATAAAAGATCACAAATGTAGAAATGCGTACCGCAAAGAAGGTGAGAAAGATGTCTCTCTAGCGGGCCATTGCTTTCAGCGTTTATTACCTTGATAACCATGTCGACAACCTGCATTGATAGGCATAAATTATAACACGGGACAAAACAACCTATCTTGTCAACTAAAGGCTGCTAATGAATGGTACTCACAGATGCGTCAACCCAGTTATTGCCTTCCATGGTCGAGATATCAAACCTCGTTAAATGATAGCCATATATATTTATCAGCACCTCACTCCAACAGGCGCAAACATATATGTAGGAAACCAATGAAAGGAAGCCTTTAAATTTAATTCATGAAAAATGAGAATTCCTTCTATAGTATGAAATAAGAACAGTGACAAATGTGTGGAAAGTGAAAACACTGTGAGTTAGGACATTTGCGATTAAAAGCAAAAAAGATTGGTGGTCAACAAGTCTAAGAGGAAAATAACATTGCTTGTACTGCCAAATGGCTCATACCTCGGATCACGGGATGATAAAAAAGGCATACTTAGCATATCTGGCTTTTTGGCTAAACTGCATGGATCTTGAGTAGTTGGCATATGTTCGATAGTACTAGTTGTTGCCACGTGCATCACCGGGTGTTGAATGGCATTCAGTGGATGGAGAATCAACCTGGCAGCGATCTGGACTCTATAGTGCTTAATCTTGGATTAACAACATAAGTATTATGTTAGTGAAGGATGCCAATATGACGTACTTGATAAGTGCACACTAAAACATTACCAAAAATTAAATGCAAACAAGGTTTACACCCTCACCGGAAAGATCGCTTCACTCAACTTGCCCCGCCAGTGCTCCATAAACTTCAACGTATATACTCCACAATCATCATTAAAATACTCCATTACACACCTTATTCAGTAATGTCATTAAGAGGATAAAGGTAAGAATGGAGTTGAGATAAAAGTGGTTACAAAACAATGAAGATCGTACTCATTTGTTTGCTTTGGACACCGATGACTCTGGAAAGCATAAGGTTGTAAATCAATGTCTCTCCCAGCTTTATGCCTCAACATAAGTGTAAACACACGGGCCTAGCCACAACACAAGCTTAAACATATTATAATGGCTTTACTTTATCTTATATTCATTCAACTATAATAACTGCCATGACTGAGTATATACCAAGTGCGTGCGAAAAATCTCCATCTTATCGAACACAGTGTGTCGACCAGAGTCAAGATAGTCGATGCATCCCCTATTTATGTTGATGCAGAGCATGAGCCAATAATTGTTTTAGCAAGTTGGCACGGACAACTGAAAAGGGAAGAAAAATTGAGTACCTAAGATGAGTCATTAACACTGCACTTAAAATGGTTGATATAAAGGTGATGCCAATTGCAACAAGACTTCATTCTTTGACAGTTAGTGCCATATTTACAAGTATGCATGTGAACCTTGCAAGTGCAAAAAGTCAATTTACAGATAGAATAATGCTATTGAAGAATTTAATGACCGAAGAGTATATACCAACTGGGCGTCATCCATTTTAATCAGCAGGTCGGCATGTTCGAAGAAGTGGGAGAAAAAGTCAAAGATCTCATCATTGGACCTGGCACCGTCCATGAATTTGATTACCAGGGATTACAATTTATATAGGTCGACATGGCTCAGTTTCAAAATAATTAGAGCGAATGAGTAATACTAAAATTGAAACGACATAAATCACCGCAAAGTCGGAAGCAAATATGTAACGGAGCACAGAGCCCAAACAATCTACATTGAGGACTTCCGACCCGCATCAACAACTTGGAAGCAATATGGCAGGGATTACTTTCTTGAAACCTTGTTCATGTATAATGATTGCATTCAATCGCACATTGCCTATTGATACCCATGAAAAATGAGATATGCAATATTCTCCTCATCACACTATTGTAAGCAAAGAATGTTGACCTACGAAATTTAAATAACTAGTGAGGAACGATTAAAATCTTTGTTACCATCCATGAAAATGTTTTATATTCTTACACTATGCAATCAATGAGTGGTTGGACTGTGCAAATGAAGTGAATAGCACGCATAGTACGGAGTTCACATCAATAGCAATAATAGACAACATAAACATTGTCCAAAAATCAGGGCCACAGCTCCCTAAACACCTCTCTGAGGCAGCATGTCCCACAAACGAGTTTGTGCAGACCTTAATCCATCGTGCAACCTCATACGCAAAGAGAAAATTCAGATGTTAACAGTGTAAATCATCTTATCTGGAAAATATGACCGTTTTGATAAGACTCTTTAAATGCCATCATCATTTACAAGGTAGCATTACAACTAGCATTGCAAGATGTCAACCAAGTTTTGCAACTCATTTGCTCCTAAGAAAAAGGAACCTAAGCTACAGTTGTGAGAGAGGTCTAGATACACTGCCAATGATGACAGAAAATCCAAAATTGCTGTAAGAGTGGGGAAGCTGGAATGCTACCCTGTAAACTGTTAACATCTAAATGGAGTCTTATCAAAAGGGTCAAATTTGTGATCACAATGGACCAATCTTTTGTTCCATACTGATGATGAAGATAGTCTAGTGCACAAGACACATCAGCTTGCAATGTTTAGAATCTGCATTAGGGTTAAACTCTTAGGTTCCTCATTCCTAACACCTAGTATGGCTTTCTAATGCACCCACCTCTCTAAACTCCCATTGACCATGTACACATAAGCAACGGCCTTAAAATATTTTCCTTAAAGATCAATGTTAGAAGAGGCAGTTAAGATCATCACGAGATTCCGATGCCTCATACTTCTTAATACTTTGCAATATGCCATGAAGCTTTTGTTCGCTACTTGAAGTTGAAGGTTAAATACCTTCACAGCAACAAAGTTTCAGTTTCATCAATATTATCTTTTATACACCGTTGAAATTTTCAGAACCAGTCAAATTGGCTGAAGAAAACCCATCAGTCGCTATATAAGGACTTCAATACGACAATTTCAACACTATATCTCTTGATGGAAACTCAGTTGAATGGACTTTCTTAGTATGTGTCCTTTTGTAAATAAAAACACAAAATAATATGAATATTAGTACAAAGATCCCAGAGACTACTGCAGTGGTAAACTTTGTGCAGGAGAGATTCCACCTTCATTTCTTTCTAATTGTACATTAGGCAGTTGTAATGCTGGAATGGCCCCACAAAGCAAGCTATTTCAATTTAACTTGAATTCACAACTCTATTACACATAATACGTCGAACAAGTAACACAAAATTTTGAAAGAACTAGCAACTGTATACGGTCAATAAGTCTCCTGTGCAAACTCAAAATGTTGTGCAGCCTACCATGTACTAGGATTTACTATGTAATGTGATTGAGAATTACTAAGATCTAGTCTATGAAGCTACTCACAGTCACCGGGCTCCATTTCAATTCATTTTACTTGGACAGCTTGTATAAGGGAATCAAATGTAGCAGACCCGAGCAACGAATTACTAAAATTGAATGAGGCTTCTTCTTATACTCTTTGAAGATCGCTAAAATTGTTGTAAGCCAACGCCTTTAGTTTAATAGATCGTTCGTTACGTTTACGTAGATAAAGTTAGAGGCTCTGATTTGTTTTGGATTATCAAAAGATGTCCTCTTAAGAGGAAGGTCATGCAAGCTGGGTATTTGCATTCTAAATATGTATGCAAACTGTTGGAAAAGATATATAGAGATGTACCTCAGATGAGACCCACTGTTTCCCCTATAGCGTGAGAATTCGCCCCTTTGTCAAGAAGTTTTGAGGCATCTTAACGACAACCTCACTGTTGATCACAGATAAAAAAAAAAGGAAAAGTAATAAGAACTTCAATAAATGGAAAGACCCAAAACCCCCCAAAAGGCTTAACCAACCGCACCTCGTAGAGACTTCGGACAATAAGACGTTCTTCATAGCTTCTTTTTCAAACCTTGAGAGCATCACCTTTTGTTCCCCGACAATACAAACAAAGGGGCTCCTTGTCGTGTTAGAGCACTTAACCCTTCTAATTGGAGCAGACCTCCTCTTTGGACGAGGATGAATGTTTAAGGGTTTAGCCTTAGCCCCATCGGGTGCTGCAATAATACGGCTGCTTGTCCTCGGCGTTTTAAAGGATAGTTTTAATAAGGGTGTGAGGAGGTAATCAGCCATAGCAGAAAGCCTCCATGTTGTCATCACTCGGAGTCGGTGGTGAACAGTAAAGGTTGGCATGTTCGGAGTGTACAACTATAGGAGACATTTTGTTTCCAGGAGTGGAGGAGAAGGATCTTAGGAGCTTAGATACAGGTCGTACCGGGCACCATCATTCTTGGGATCTGTCGGCCTTTTTCCCCTCCTGCTCTTTCCAGTAGTGGCACGAATTAAAACAGTCGGAATCTCCTGCTCAGTTGGTGAAGATGGTGGCCAAGCTCGAAGTTTCAGGCTAACTTTTGGTGATGGTGTCTCCAATACCCTTGTTTGCAAGGAGGAACTTCTCAACTTCGGTCAAGTAAGTCAAAATCTCTGCAATCTTGCGTACCCACTGCAAATGACTCAATTTTAGTTGATTTAAAAACAGATATTTGAGAGTGAACACAAAAACCCAACAAAAGCAAACAACTTTAGTCCATTAAGTTGCTTAGCTACAAACTGGAATTTTGAAAGAAGTGCTAGCAGGGGCGGAGGAGATATCTGTTGCATTTTCTCCATGATTCTCCAATCCAATGGGTCTCTTTATATGGCTTGATGTCCAAGTTGCCATATAGGGAGTTTGAACTTCTTCAATGATGAGGACGCCACATGGAGCTTTGCGTAAGTAAAAAAAACTACATAGGAAATGTCAGTAGGAATCAGGTCATTAATAAACACAGCTCGATATTAGAATGTACATTTTCAAATTTTTGCATACCATCAACAACGCAACCCAGCCGGTGATACTTTTACTCCTGCCTTGCTTGAAATTGGTCACACCTCGGACCAACTAATCAAGGACAAGCTGCGACCAATTGTAATGTGCAGCCATTGATACAACGAATAGGGCAGGAAACACATCAATAGATGGCTTGCTAATCGTGGGACAACGAAATGTACTCAAGAAAAACAACAAGAAGGTCTGACAAAATTCCTCATTGACCACTTCAACACTAGTGAGGTACGAGGCCAAGGCCTTTACACACATTCGATAAAAATGATCTCGAATGGGATGGAAGACATTATCGTCAATGGATGTTGGAATTCGTTTGCCCTTGCATGGAATGCCTAATACGAGTCCAACATCATTGACATTTACACGAGTGGTTTCAGTCTTGACTATACGCATCTTGCATGTGTATGAATCAAATCTGTCAATAAGGCCAAGTAGGAAACTCCTCGGCATCATCAAACAACGGATATTGAAGAAAGATTGAAAATCCATTGCCTGGATTGCGGAGGCTTTGGCAGCATTTTCTTTTAGAGACTCCATCAAATCAACAACCATCCTTTAGCTGCACTGAGTCACGAAGATTGCCTGCAATAAGTTATGACACAATACTCACACGCCCACACAAAGCACCTCACATACACTCACACCACTTGCACTTCTTCCACTGAAACACCCACACCTTCTTCCACTAAAACATTCCCAAAATCACACAGGCTGCACACTCATGAGGACCTACCACACACACTTTTGGGCATCCATTAGTCAAACACTTTCTCACGGCTATGGCTGCCCAAGCTTACCCATCTCCCTCACCAATATACTCACCCATACACACCCTCTCTCACAGGTTACACACCCACACAACTTTACACAGCTACTGCCGTGGCAGTAGCTGCTTTTCTTTGTACCAAACTCACAAACACATGCACAACACAAGACTCACACACAATATACCCAGCACCTCATGTGCCCGCACACACACTGGATAGACACACGCAACACTCATTCACTCACACACACATATATGATCACCAAACACACACAAGTGGTTACACAGCACACCTTATTTCTACCCAAACCCACAACCTCACGGCAGTGGGTATTCTCTTGTTTTTTTTTCTCTATTCAGCACATCATACACACATTTATACACATACACAACACACCCAATGCACTCACACACACACACACAGTTCACTCACTTTCACGGCACTCTCAAAATATGCACACAAACTCACACAGATCCGATCCCCACTTCACAGCATCTCCTTCATAGCTGTTTTCTATCCCAAACCCCACAGCCCTCACGGTTACTCCTATATCTAAACCCACATACGCACTTATGCGCACAGATACAGATCCACACTAACACCCATCACAGCCCCTTTTGAATTGCATAAGTCGATGAATAATCAAGAGAAAAAAGCTGAAAACTTACCGAAAAAGTAGATCCGATCGCCGGAAAAAAAACCTTGCCGGAGAATTCTTCCTCCGTCTCCTTCCTCTCTCTCTTTCTTTCTGGAAGCAGCTAGGAAAAGCCAAGGGGGATAAGACAGAAGTACGTCTTGTTACGTTTGCCTGACTGCTTATTTTGTTAAGGAGAGTTTTGAAGATGGAGATAACAGGAACACACAATAATGGTAGATAATTACGTGGATGAATGCCTTGAGTGATGTGTTAGACTGTTAGTATATGAAGCTGGGAAAGTATTTCCCGGACATTTATTAACCGTAGTCAGGTCCTGACATAATTAGGACACGACTATGTCCTATGGGATTGAATGTGAGCTAAGAAACATGTAACTGTAGTCATGTCCTATCGAGTTGAATACACGCTAAGAATTTTGTAACGAAGATGCGAATATAAATTTTATGTATCAAATAATGAAAGATGAAATATGCCAGAACAAGAGCAAAACAGAAGAAATACCACAACGGAGATGAACTGAGCGAGAGCTCACTGAGGTGGCTGATCCATATGTTACCACCCATTCACTGTGCAAGAATGAAAAGCTATGAAGCACGAATACGAGTGTGGATACCATACGGATGCAGATATGTGAATACCGTATTTTTAAAAATTTTAGGACATTGGTGCAATAGGGATATAACAAAATTTTTTTTTTTTTTTTTTGGAACTATGAACTCTTACTGTTTAATTTCTAAACAAATCAGGGACCATTTGAATCTTCAGAACGTGCATAAAAAAAATTATATATTGTGCAATTTAATTTAACCATTCTACATCAGTTAGATATTTAACATACTGCTTGAAAGTGAAAAAAAAAATGAAACTGAAACACCTAAAAGATACTGAAACACTAAAACAAGTATTAAACAATGATTTTAGCACACTAAAACAGGGCCGGTAGAGTCCAGTGGTCAACCTATCCACTTGCAGTCCTAAGGGTATAATCAATTCTTTGATCAAAGGCAGAAATAAGGCCCCGTACGCTTACCATATTTGTTTTCTCTTTTCATTTTCTTTTTTCATTTTCATGATTTTCATATTCAGTTTGAAAATCCGTTCCTGTACTTTTATCATTTTCTCAGAAAAAAAATTTAGCTATTTTTTCTTATATTGGGTTAAGTTTAAGTGAAAAAAGCTGAAAACACCTTTTAGGTGTTTTCAGTTTTTTGTTACTATTTGAGTAATTTTATCCAAAACGAAAACATAAAATGGTAAAAGTACGCAAAAAAGGAATCTTTTTCATCATCATTGCTAAAAACAGAAAACGAATATGGTAAGCGTACGGGGCCTAAGTTATTCTTGTTTTGGGAGTTTAGGTGCAGACCTCTTTGAGAGATAAAGTTTTACCAATGGAGAATCAAAAGTAGTAGATTACGACAGGTCGGGAGAAAGCCTATATCAGAAGACTTACGTGGTCTTTGGTGGTCGCTGTGGGTCTCCGTTACTCTCTCTCTTCCCCCCCCCTTCTCTCCCCGCTTCAAAGTTCTTCCGGAGGTGAGGCATGTCGTTGTCGGTGGTCGCGGTTGGGCGTTGGTGGTCGTCGTCGCTGCTCTCTCTCTCCCCTCTCTCTCACTCACACACACACACACACCTCTTCAAAGATCTGCCAGAGTTGAGGCCTGTCGTCATCGCGAGTGGTCGCTAGAGTCCTTCTCCGGCTCGCCACTGCAGTCTATTCATGCGTCCCCTCTCTAAAAGAGCAATGGGACGCTTCTTTCGGTGCAAGGCGTGCGACGAAGGGTATTTTCATCCCAGGGATCTGGAGAAGCATTACAAGGAGGCTCACAGCCGCCTTGATTTAGCATATGGCTGCAAAGTACGACCTGGAAGAACATAAGAAACGCTGTATCTACAGGTATTCTTGATACATATATAATATAGTCATCATGTTCGGTCAGTTTTAATGTTAATTGTTATTATTCGGTCAGTTTTAATGTTGTTAATTGTTATTATTCGGTACTTAAAGTTCGATATGAATAAAGTGAAGGAAGAGTCGGAGAAGCACAAAAATGATGAACGAGCGATGGGTCTGAAGGATGATGTGGGCCATACATTCCGCTTCCTCGATGATATTCGCCACGAGATGGCAGGTATTTTTTTAATTTCGTAACGGTAAATGTCGGATGTTTAATTCTCACGGCGTTTGTCATGTGTTAGGGTTAGTCTGTCCCCTTTGTTTATAACCTAAGCATGATTTGACCTCCCTGTGTAGGGGACAAGGATGTCCGAAAGCTGTGGAGGCCACTCAAATCGAATGCCAGAAAAACAATGGATAGTGAAGTTGATGATTTCTACGAAGGGATTTCTGCTATCCCGAAGAGGTGAGTATGCCTTAGGAATCGTCTGTGCTTATGTCTTATGAATCGTCTATTTCAATAACCGTTGCCACTGTTGCTAAATTTGTGGTACATGTGCTGCCTGCCTCAGTGACATCGATGCTGAGGAGAGGATCGAGAAGCTGAACTCTGATTCTCTCAAAAGAATCAGAGGATTTAAGTGGAAGGCATTGCAATAGACGATTCATAAGACATATGCACAGACGATTCCTAAGGCATACTCACCCCTTCGGGATAGCAGAAATCCCTTCATAGAAATCATCGACTTCACTATCCATTGTTTTCTGGCATTCGATTTGAGTGGCCTCCACAGCTTTCGGACATCCTTGTCCCCTACACAGGGAGGTCAAATCATGCTTAGGTTATAAACAAAGGGGACAGACTAACCCTAACACATGACAAACGCCGTGAGAATTAAACATCCGACATTTACCGTTACGAAATTAAAAAAATACTTGCCATCTCGTGGCGAATATCATCGAGGAAGCGGAATGTATGGCCCACATCATCCTTCAGACCCATCGCTCGTTCATCATTTTTGTGCTTCTCCGACTCTTCCTTCACTTTATCCATATCGAACTTTAAGTACCGAATAATAACAATTAACAACATTAAAACTGACCGAATAATAACAATTAACATTAAAACTGACCGAACATGATGACTATATTATATATGTATCAAGAATACCTGTAGATACAGCGTTTCTTATGTTCTTCCAGGTCGTACTTTGCAGCCATATGCTAAATCAAGGTGGCTGTGAGCCTCCTTGTAATGCTTCTCCAGATCCCTGGGATGAAAATACCCTTCGTCGCACGCCTCGCACCGAAAGAAGCATCCCATTGCTCTTTTAGAGAGGGGACGCATGACATGAATAAACTGCAGTGGCGAGCCGGAGAAGGAGCCGCCGCCGCCCCACGAAGAGATCCGCTGTCGTACGTAGCTTCCCGTCTTCCTCCCGTAAACCGGGAGGACTGACTTGAGGAGCTGAGAACATCTTCGCCACATCTGCAAAAAGAGATCAAAATCAGATCTGCGATTCCAAGAGAGCGATTCGAGGATTGAAGAGAAGAAATGTTAAGTATCAAGAATTCAACAGAGCAAGAGAGATTTTCTCTGCGATTCAAAGAGTTCGATTTCAAGATCGAAGAGGAGAAAATACCTCAATGGGATTAGGCAACAGAAATGGGCGTTCATCACGTGTTAGTCTGTCCTCTCGCTAGGGCAGAAGACTACCTTTAGCGTTTTAGTGTTTCAGTATCTTTTAGGTGTTTCAGTTTCATTTTTTTTTTCACTTTCAAACAGTATGTTAAATATCTAACTGATGTAGAATGGTTAAATTAAATTGCACAATATATAATTTTTTTTATGCACGTTCTGAAGATTCAAATGGTCCCTGATTTGTTTAGAAATTAAACAGTAAGAGTCCATAGTTCCAAAAAAAAAAAAAATTTGTTATATCCCTATTGCACCAATGTCCTAAAATTTTTAAAAATACGGTATTCGCATATCTGCATCCGTATGGTATCCACACTCGTATTCGTGCTTCATAGCTTTTCATTCTTGCACAGTGAATGGGTGGTAACATATGGATCAGCCACCTCGGTGAGCTCTCGCTCAGTTCATCTCCGTTGTGGTATTTCTTCTGTTTTGCTCTTGTTCTGGCATATTTCATCTTTCATTATTTGATACATAAAATTTATATTCGCATCTTCGTTACAAAATTCTTAGCGTGTATTCAACTCGATAGGACATGACTACAGTTACATGTTTCTTAGCTCACATTCAATCCCATAGGACATAGTCGTGTCCTAATTATGTCAGGACCTGACTACGGTTAATAAATGTCCAGGAAATACTTTCCCAGCTTCATATACTAACAGTCTAACACATCACTCAAGGCATTCATCCACGTAATTATCTACCATTATTGTGTGTTCCTGTTATCTCCATCTTCAAAACTCTCCTTAACAAAATAAGCAGTCAGGCAAACGTAACAAGACGTACTTCTGTCTTATCCCCCTTGGCTTTTCCTAGCTGCTTCCAGATTACATTCTAATATTACATGATTCACGTCGCTTCTATATACACATAATACTTTGCATCCTTAGCAGAAAAGTACTGCAAGCTATCGTCTTAAGCACCCAATTCTAATAAGGATTTCAACTTACAGCAGTGGCTAAATGGGGAAAGAACAGTAAGAAAGTTAGAGGGCACAAAATGGACACGTTAATATACAGGTTCGGGTCTGAGGGCACTCGTTTCTTACACGAACTACGCCAAAGTTTATGGCCTTGGTCGGACTAAACCACTGGGTAATGATCATTTGTTAATCTCTAATGGAAAAAAACAAAGAAAAATAATGTGAAAACAAAATGAAACATCACTCCACATTTAGGGAACTCTTTAGCAAATCATGGATGACTTAGTAACCAGGCTTGATATCAAACATGCTGAAAAAGATACACTATTATAAGGGAGAAATGTAGTTATGCATGCCAAATGCCAAGTAAAAAGTAAACAACGAAATTTTTTTGAAACATTCAATCAGGAAGGGAACCATACTTGTTTGGTGGAAAACTTGTGACTAGAAATTACAATTCCTCACTATGCATAGTGAAAATAATCCTCAAAGGGTGACTAACCACATCTGACTTACTCTGTTTTGTCGCAGGGATTTTGCACTCTGAGTCTGCATTGCGAGCCAAACAACTGTATCTTGCTTCGTAACTACCTTGCCCATACACAACAAACAACTTCTGATACCTTGGCACTGTTTTAACTCTATATGATCGATCATCAGGATGTGCCTACAGAAACTATGGTTTGAGAAACTACCTTACAAATCAATATGAAGAAGTAAATAGCAGTCTACCTTAATATAAGCATCCTAATACATGACCTTCAGCCGTTCTCTTTCATCCCAAGAGAGGCCATCTTGCTCTAAAAGAATTCTGATGTCATTTTAATGCCTCCTTAAATGTTTGTATCGGTTCTTCAAAACATCTTTATCACAGTAAGATTTAAACATTGCATTGAATGACGTAACCATGTCAGTCCAAGCCTGCGAAATGAATGTCTGTCCAATTCTATTTCCTCTATGCAAATGGTCTAGCAGTAAGTCAATGAGGTAATGGTCCATTGGTGGTGTCCAGAATGTTCTCGAGCGCTCACTACCTACAAGCACAAGATTCCATAGACCGGAAGAAGTATGATATGATAGCAGGTAGGGCATCAGTTTCTAGCAGATGT